>JAAEAF010006935.1:0-41051 GCA_011037195.1 Triatoma infestans
AAAACTGCATAATAAACTAAAATAGTACTTTGCAGGAAAACATGACCCCGTCCCTCTCCCCAAAATCACCTTAAATGAATATTTCCAATAGAAGTCTCTATCTGCATATACTAAGTTTCAAGAAAATCTCAGAAAACTGGAAAAACTGTTCTCAGTAGAAAAGTAATCGATTTTTTTCAAACCTGTAATATTGGCAACGTATTTAATACTATTTAATATGATTTAGATGTAACAATTATATATTTAACAAACTGAAATAGTACTTTAAATGAAAGCATTACCTTTCCCTCCCACAAAGACTCCCTTAAATGAATTTTTTCAGAAAAATGTTTCAAATAAAAGTTGTTTCCTCTTTGTATCTGTAGTTAATGTACTCAGTTTTTGAAATACATATTAGAAACATTGTTAGAATTCCAAATTTGAAGAAAATCGGTTAACCTATAGTTGTGACATTATACAATATTGGTTTTTGACTTCTTTTTTTTTTAATATTTTCAAAAACGGGTACAACGAACTTTTTAAACTTGGAATAACTATATAGATGAAAACCTATCACTTTTATTTGATTAAGTAGTGCATGGCAGAAACATAAAGTTGTAGTCAATCTCTACAGGAACTTGATGACAGCCTAGATTAGATTGAACATGGGGTGGGTACGATCCCAGACATTACAGCCAGTAGAGGCTTATTTGCCTCCCCTGTAGGTCTATTATGACAAACCTTCCCTCTTCATAGGTTGATGGCTTTTCTAACCAGTTATTTTTGCGTTATAATCTTCTTTGGCCTTAATATGCCAAACATCTCACCAAGCAATTTGACGATTGCAACCCAATCGATCAACAGGTACGAGGCCGTTTCCTCCCTCCTCCTGACACAATTTTCGCAAGGTTTCGAGTAATTATCTTCACCTTGTGATGGTGTTTCTTGAAACTACCGGGCCCCTTGAAACGGACTGTCACCAGATTAATCTGGTTGCTTCCCAAGCAAAGGGTCTCTTTGATTCTATATATGAACAGTTTCGACATAATCATTTTGCTGTGTTTAGCTCCTGGACTTAGTTTCCAGATTATGCCAGTCCCTGACAGATGCTCATACTGTCCCTTGGTTATCGCTAGGACAGGTTTTGGACCAAGAATGAAGTATTCACCCCATTCCTGACCAATTGGTCGTTGTTTTATTTCCTCTAATCCACATATGTCCCAGCTCGCAATCCAGCCAAACTTTATTGGGTCGGGAAAGATGAGTCACGAATTCTGTACACTCCCTAACCAGGGATGAGGTGGTTCTGGAGGCATCAAGGGCCTTTAATGCAGCTTGGCTGTCCGAAGATGAGGATCTCCCTATTTCTAGGTGCCATTCTCAAGTTTTCCTCAACGCAGACTTGGTTGCGATGATGATTGCCTAACTTTGACGATAGATACTTCGAATCTGGTCAGAAGCATCTAAAATAAGCATATTACGAAGGATGAAATCCCAGTTATCCAGAGCACTGCGGACCATCCCATCACGTATTCATTTATTTCATTTTTTTTAGATATCTATAGAAAACGGCCTGACAGTTGTGACAAATAAGATTATACCCACAGTGGTATAATCTTGCAGTGATTACACCCACAGTGCAGTAGCGGTTAAAATATGTGCAGGTTATATATGCATACCTGTATACAAAAAAAAAAATTATTATTTATTATTTAAATTTATTATTAAATAGTAAATAAATAAAACCTAAAGATTACAGCACTATAGACAGCGTCATGTGCTTTAAAAACTTACACAAAACTTATCTTGACAAAATAATTTACAAGTCATGGTTTATAACCTGTTGTATTACAACCTCTAGACAAAAATGGAGGTAGTAACTATTTTGTAGTTACACCTTTCAGAAACCAATAAAATATAAACATAATGTAGTAGAAAATATAAATTAGAATGTATGAAAAGGGCTCCAAACAATAACTGGTCAGCGAAAACCAAGCTGCGAGCATGAACTTGTACGGGCTCATTGGTAATCTGTCAAATTATAATTTATATCCCAAAAAAAGAAGACATGCTCCGAATGAAACATACTGCTTGTACGTATGTGTTCAGTTTGAGGTGTGTTGTTAGAGAAGTTTTATAGGAAAAAGGAGTTTGTCCTCTATGGGCACCCAAGCTGATGCTGAAACAAATATAACTCACTGGGTTTATTACCTTCTCTGAAAGGGTTATGTTTTCCAAAATATACAATTCAAACAAGAGTTGTGACTTCCTTTTTACACTAATAATTCTCTAAGAACGAAAATATAACGCTGCGCACAGTTTAGCAACATTCCTTACAACTATGTTATTTTATTTAAATATTAAATTTCATTGGCAAACCTATCAGCTAATCAGATTGCAATATTTCTATGATTTCATCCAATCAGCTGCTAATGATATAATGGAAAGGTTTAGAATGAAATGTTTTACATCTGGTATTCTATCCGTCATAGCATGCGTATTCCTTTAGTTGCTGACCGATTTCGGATTTTCATCCATCGTCAGACCAAATTCACCAAGTTTATATAGAGAGTTCACTTCAACACAATGTTTCTGTTGCACTCACACTTGTTGGTTTGGTGGTTGTATATAATATATATGTGAGGTTATAAAGTTATGTTACTATGTGTGTGTGTTTAATGACAAAATGGAATTATTATAAATTATGGTTATATGTTAGAAAATAGTGTATCGGTGTCTTTTTCTAAACACCCATATTGTGATATACCTATGATTTATCGAGAAATTTAGTTAAAAATAAAAATATCCACTCAATGTTATGGTACTTCGGTTTATAGATTTTCTGCAAGCTTGTGATTTTTGCAAAAATAAACTTAATAATGTATAGTAGGAACCGAAGAGAAAAAAAAATAGGTCAGTTTATAGGAAAGCACATTGTCACAGCGCCACAAAGCCTCTCCCCCGATAAGTATCTCAACATTCACACCACATCCTCTTACTACAATCAATACAATTTAATGGCAAAGTTTCAATTCAAACCGAAATGTTTACAAAAACTTTAGATATGCATTTAAAAAAGGTGGTAGGGTTTTATATAAATATCCTGGGTGCAACTAGTGCCCTCTCAATTAACAAAGCACCTAGTGATAGGTTCACAATTTCACCGAACTGACAGATACCCTAGATACTCCCAAAAAAACAATTTTTCCGGGAAAATGTGTCCAATACGAATGATAGGATTTATGTGAGATCTAGTACAGGAAGTGTAAAGAACACCGTCGGAATCGTTTGCGAGAAAATCGCGAAAAACAAAAAAAAATCAGCAAATTCGCACTTCCGGTTGATGAGTTTTGCCAAAACCTTTGTGTCAGATGCGGTGGTGATACCTAAGCAGGTTTGCCTTTTTTAGCAAGTTTTAGCTTCTTGGATTTTTTGCTTTTTGAGATATTTTGTTGACACATACATACACACCTCAAACCCACAAAGGCTGTTCGCTAGAAATACTTTATCGTTAAAAGGAGACGACAAAACACATATTTCCGGAGAAAATGTGACAGATCGTAATATTTTCTCCTACTGGGAATAAGAGGAAGTAAACAAAGGAAAAGAATCATCAAAACATTTGCTGCGTATTAATGTTTCCCCCAACAGACTTCTTATGTTAATTGCAACATCCTACTTAAGGAAACCGTCACATTTCTCTTCATTTCTAAAACAAATCGTTCGAAAGAGAAGGAAATAACTTCATCCAGTAACTATATGCCCTTGTTCCGCTTTGCAGCCGCAGTCAAAAATTTGAAGATTCTTCTAAATTATAATAATAATAAACGGCAGGAAAGAAAAAAAAAACCGAAGAAATTAGAAAGGAAACTGGAAAGATGTGGTGACGTCATTTGAAAGAGTAATGTCCTCTACAAGAAAGAAATACCATCAGAGACAGTAGTGGCAAGGCGGAGAGCAAAGAAATACACAGATCACGAAATGAATTTCACGAAGTAAATATACACAGTTACATCATCACCTCTGTCTACTATTAGAGACGAAACAAATAATATAGCACACAAAACAAAGCTATCAGAGACAAAGGATCGCCTGAGGTAAATAGCCCCTCCCCTCCCTCTCACAGTGGAGGGGGGAAAGGTCGTCTTTGCGGTTAAAGATTTCATTTTTATTACTGGAATAATGTGTATTGCGCTCAAATATCACCTGACATTTATCTTTTAATAAACAAATATCTAGGACGACAACCACCTAAGCCATAATTGACAAAGTTTCTTCAAACTTGGAACTTTTACTAAAACTTTGTAACTCTGACTTTGAAGAATGGGAAATTTATTAGGAGCATCATAACTAAGCAATCAGTTTGGAGTTTATAAACGGACAGTTCCAAGAAAATCTCTGTGCTGTTTTAGAAAAAAAAATCTGGTGTGAAGCACACACACGCACGACTTTCTCTTACAGTAATTAATACAATTTAATGCAGAAATTTCCTTTAAAATAGCGACATTACACTGGCTATAAAAATGGTGGTTGGGCTTTTACTTGTATACCTGACCAGCCTTATATGGACAGCTCTATATCAAAACCAACTAAGCTTGTCCAAATTTAAATTTAAACTGTCATATTCCCAATACTTCTCTAAAAACAATTTTTTTATGACCATTTAATTGATTACTTCAGAATGCCAAGTTTAAAAGAATATCATTGTAGCCAGTTTCGAGATAAGTAAAATAATTATTCAGTTAAGTCACTATTTCCGATTAACGCATTTTGACTGAAACTTGTGATGAAAGCTTTATATTTCCCATGATTTTTCGTTTTTGAGTACGGTGTTTATAAATACATCCAAGAGAGAACGAAAACTAATTAAAAAGCCTTATCAAGTTTATGTGAGAGTGTTAAGTTATTACACTTAATTCTAGCAATTGTGTGAATCTAATTTTTTTGGACTGTAGTTGTCAGACTTAAAAAAAAAGGATTTGTCTTCAAAACTTACTTAACAAGTGATTAATATTAACTGTCCATAAAGAATTTCTTCGTCCAAGAATATAAATTAAACAACTAGATCTTTTTTTTAAACTGTTTCTAAAAATTTGGATGAAATTAAAAACAAAATCGAATAAGCAGACAAAAGAGAATCGTTGGTTATGCAGGCCAATTGATTTATATCTCACTCAGGGAAACAACGGTATTAACCTTGAATAACCTTTCCGCCTTGAAAACCTCTAGTGTTGTTTTGGTCTTAACTACCAGTGTTGCCATCCATTCTTATTTACATACAGTCTTATTTACATACGCCTAATTCTAATTCTAAATTAAAATTGTTTGATTTTCTAACTAAATTAGATATTAGCCGTCCCCTCCAAAAAAAAAAAAAAAAATTTACTCTATTTTAGATTCATAAACAGGAGGAGAATTATTCATAAAAAACTTATTGAAACAAATTTTGACTATTTCTCAGTGAACAGTGAACGGCCCATGTTACAAATTTCTTGTTTGATTTCAGAAGACATATTCTCTCACTCTATAAGGTTATATCAAAGGATACACCGGACCAAGCCTGTCTTAGCCACAGATTGTTTGAACATTAAACTGTTACCAACAAATTTAACAACCACTGAATTCTTTTTGTATGCTGTTTTTGTTGACTATTCCTTTTTAAATTCTACTTTTTATGATAATAATAAAATGAACGATGACTTAGAAAAGTCTAACAGAAGCCCGGTTTAAGTACTATTTGCTAAACTATTTTTTTACACAAAGCACATCAATAAAAGGTTCAAACAGCTAATTCCAGCAGCTGTCCAAACATTTTTTTCTGTTAATTACTTGAAATTACAGTATACCTGAATAATAGGCCACTTACCGATTATTGTATGCACTCTGACTGATAACTGCGTTCGAAGGACGATCGAATTTTTTCGGCTATAACAAATAAAATAATAAAAAACGATTAATATTGTTAACAATAAAAGAAAAAGAAATTATTCTAAAATAAGGAAAAGTCTAGAATTTTCTAAGTGTAAAATTGAGTTTCTCCAGTACAAACTGTAGTTGTATTATAAATATAAAATTTAGTGTATTTAATAAAGTGTATGCACTGTTGCAGTTTTTATTCAATAAATTAAATTTCTATATTCAGTAAACAACAATATTATCTACCTATCCACCATCTTCATTATTTCAGCATTTTACAGCTTGCATTGTACATTTGTAGAAAATGTTAACGGAATTACGACTTTACATAAATGGTCTTCTTCAAGTTTTTTTGGAATTTTCTTGGGAGGGCTACACTGATTTTCTTTAAATTTGAAATGTGTACTACCCAGATTAAAATGTATCACTGTTATAATATGTCAGTTAGGTTTAAATTAAACAGCCACTACAAGGTTTTTTTGTTGAGACAGAGGGAGTTCCACATGAGGCGCAGCTATAAGTATAATCCTTACCATCTTTTTTTAATAGTCAGCCCAACAAAAAATTTGTAAATATTGCAATTTTAAAGAAAATTGGTTAATAGTCAAATTAAGGGCAAAGTTTCTTCAACTGGGGACAAGCAATCCCGTTCATCATGACGGTGCCACTTTCAGCTTTGCTAGGCCTGATTAAGAGCACGAAGCTGAAGAATGTGCTATAATCTTACGGGATCCACAATAGACCTCTTAATGCAGGTCGCAGTGGAATGAGGCTCGCTCTCCCCTTTGTCAATCTAATCTAAATTGTATTAATTGGAGTAAGAGAAAGTCGTGTGTGAGTGTTCACACTTGATTTTACTTCCTCTTGCTCCTAATAAGAAGAATATTAATCGTCCAAATTTTCGATATCGAGTCTTCACCGGAAATAAACATTTTGAGATCCCCTGAGTCCAAAAAAGTGGTTTTAGAAAATGGTTTATGTGTGAGTGTGGGTGTGTATGTAAACAGCATAGCTCCAAAATGAAAAATATCAGACAGTTTAAACTTGACATAACGTTTGAGAATCACCATGGGATCAGACAGGAAGTTAGCTGTCAAAATTCATAACAGTAAGTACTATTTTAATGTTTTTTTTTCGTTTTTTCATTAAAATGGCTCCAATGATTTCTTTTATACTAAATCAACTACAGTATAAAGTGCTACAACTTTTATTTGAAACATTTCTCTGAAAAATGCATTTAAGGGGACTTTAGGGGGAGGGTTGGTGTTTATGTTTTCCTCTAAAGTGCTATTGTAGTTTATTATATAATTATGTCATCTAAATAATATTATTTAGAATTAAATATTGTAATGCAGCCAGTGGTGCCATCTAGGAGAGAAGGCAGGTACCTAAGGTTCTCCTAGTGGCCGCTGGGAACGCTGGCAGCGCTCAAACTTGACATAACGTTAAGTATCTACTCTTCCTCTAGAAAAATCGAGGAAGTTCTAGAAGATTCCCCACCGGTATCGCAGAGAGTTGAGAGAGTTTTCCAGTTACAAACGAAGCCACTAGTTTGTGAAAAGTGTATAAAAAGTGAACAAAGTGAACTTTTATGGTTTAAACTGTGAAGTAATTATTATTAAGTGTTGTATTTTGTAATTTATTGTGTATAACAATAAATTGGTGTTTTCTTTATTGAAGTTTAGAGTATTTTAACTATACGAACCCACTTAAAACTAGTTGCAGTAGCTAGTTTAGAGGGAAAAACGTTACATTTGGTGTCAGAAGTGGGATAAAATCTCTAAACAGGTAACAGTTTACGATCAGTTTTGTTGTATGCCCATAAGTACCAGAAGTCAAACGCGGAAAATGGAGGAACTGATGACATTTTTGAAAAGCGAAATGAAAGAAATAAAAGACAAAATAGAGAGGGGCCAGGATGAAATGAATGAAATAAAGAGGGGCCAGGATGAAATGAACGAAATAAAGAGGGGCTAGGATGAAATAAAAGACAAAATAGCAAGGGGCCAGGATGAAATTAGAGCAGAAATAAAAAGGGAGATAAATATGGTCCAGGAAGAAATAGACCAGGTCCAAGAGGAGTTAAAATCCGAAATGGGGAGGAAGATAGGCGAGGTAGAGCAGTGCGTAAGACGCCGATTGGAGAGCATGGCGACTGGCTTGCCCAAGGTTGGAATTGTAGCCCCTCCAACGGCAGACAAACAGGAAAATGAAGGCCCCCGAGTGGCGTTCAGAGCTCTTGCGCAAATCAAGCCGCCAGTCTACGACGGAGCATCATCTTGCTACAATTTAATGCTGCCGCTTCCGCAAATGGATGGAGCGAAAAAGAGAAAGCAACATCACTGATTATCTCGCTGCGGGGAGAAGCGCTGGACCTCCAGACACTCCGGAGGATCACCGTGGAGATTTTGCCCATTTGAGCGAACACATGGAAAGGAGGTTCGGCGACAAGCATATGCAGGAGCTGTACAGGACGCAGTTCAAAACACGGCGCCAACACCCCGACTCCAACAATTTAGTGCCGACATCCCCCGCTTGGTCAGAATGGCGTGCCCCGGTCTGGATGACAATCTTTTGGAGAAATTTGCTGTGGATGCCTTCGCCGATGGCCTGAAGGACCCCGAATTAAAACAGGCTATCAAGTTGGCCAGATCAAGGACGATCGGGGAGGCGCTGGCAAGAGCTTTAGAATTTGAGGCCGTAAAAAAGAGCATCCAGAAGGAACCAGTTCGGGTAAGGCAGACTTATGTAAAGCCATCTGTCACTCCAAGTGCTGGTAAAGTGAAGGGGAAAATTCAAGACATTGTGGAGCGGTTTGTGGAGTGTCTGGTTCGGGAACTGGTGCCCTCCAACGCAAACACTGAACGGTCTTTGAAATGTTTTAACTGCCAGGAATTTGGACATTTTAAGAGAGAGTGTAAACGCCCTCCTAGCAAGAAACAGCAAAAGGGCGAAGATAATCAGGAAAAACGACGAGTAGCTGGCTTTGAGGGGCGGAAGCCGGCTTGTCTCTCTTATGCCCCAGCTCAGTTAAAGGTCTCACGGCTGAAATGCGACGACAATGGCCTATTACTGGAAGGAAAGGTTGAGCGTAAAGCCTGCCAGATGGTCCTAGACACCGGAGCCCGTCACACTATCGTCAGGAAAGATTTTGATGGTCATAGATTGAAAGAAGAGAAAAAGGGTGAGGATGTTATGTTTTTGATGCATCGAAACATAAGGAAAATGAAAGGAAAAATGAAGAAACATACGATCGCATTAAGTTAAAAGATGATACGTACAATCGATTTAAGGATTGCATTAGGAAAAAAAATCGGATAATTTTGGTGAAAGGAAAAAGGATGGTGAAAAGGAACGAAGGAATGAAAGAGAGAACCAGGATACGCAACCATTAAAGGAGTGCTCGGAAGAGAGATTGCAGGATAACCAATTCAAGATCATCCACCGGAAGGGAAGACTCCATGGCAATGCTGACGCTCTTTTAAGACGGCCTTGCAATAGGATTGCAAGCACTGTAGCAAGATAGAACTGAAGAAGCAGGGACAATGCAAAAGAACCACTGTCTTATCACTAGAAGAATGGAGCCCTGAAGTGATTAGGGAAGAACAACTTAAAGATGAGGACATCGGAACAGTGCTCAAGTTTAAAGAAGGTGGGTCAAGACTAGACTGGAAAGACATTGCACCTAGCAGTCGGGATGTGAAATGCTACTGCGCACAATGGGATTCGCTTACCGTTAAAGATAGCGTATTGCTGCGGATCCTGGAAAGCGCAGATGGCAAAGACAAAAGGAATCAGGTAATTCTACCTGCATCGAAGAGGGAAGAAGTGTTGGCAGAAGTGCACGGAGGCATTACTGGCGGCCATTTCGGAGTAAAGAAGACATTGGAAAAGTTGAGGCAGCGGTTCTATTGGGTAGGCTACCACCAGGATGTTGAAGATTGGTGCCGGCGATGCGCGGAATGTGTAGCGAGCAAAGGACCCAGAAGTAGAGCCCGTGGCGCTATGAGGCAGTACAATGTTGGAGCACCGTTCGAAAGAATAGCTATCGATATAGCCGGCCTGTTCCCAAAAACTAAAAGGGGAAATAGCTATATACTAGTTGCAGCGGACTACTTTAACAAGTGGACGGAGGCGTATGCTTTGCCAACCCAGGACGCATCAGCTGTGACCGAAGCTCTAGTGAATAACCTGTTCAGCAGTTTCGGGATTCCGCTAGAATTACATTCCGATCAAGGGAGAAACTTTGAGTCACAGGTGTTCAAGGCGGTCTGCGAGATTCTTAGCATCAGGAAGACGAGGACAATGCCGCTTCACCCTCAGTCTGACGGCATGGTGGAGCGATTTATCAAGACTCTAGGAAGCCATTTAAGGCTTTTGGTGAATGAACGCCAGGACGACTGGGACGAACACATACCTCTAATAATGATGGCGTACCGTTCGGCTGTCCACGAGACCACGGGCCGCACACCTGCCAGCGTTGTGCTTGGAAGAGAACTTCGGCTACCCAGTGACCTTTTATTTGGCAGTCCAGAGAGGAGGAAACGGACGTGGACAACTATGCAGAAGAGCTTCGCCGCAGATTGACGACCATCCATGGAAAGAAGCGCGACAAGATGGTGTTAGAAAGTGACGGATGAAAACGCGGTACGATCTACGGGTCAGCGGAAGAACCTTCCAGGAAGGCGAGAAGGTATGGCTGTATAATCCGGTATGGAAGAAGGGAACGTCCCCAAAACTTCAAAACGATTGGGAAGGACCTTACACAATCATCTCAAGGCTCAACGACCTGGTGTACCGAATCCAACAGACACCCAGATCCAAAATGAAGGTCGTACATCTGGACCGGTTACTGCCTTACGTCACCAGCGATGTTTCTGTTCGGGACGAACAGATCTGAGAGGGGACCAGTGTAACGCAGCCAGTGGTGCCATCTAGGAGAGAAGGCAGGTACCTGAGGTTCTCCTAGTGGCCGCTGGGAACGCTGGCGGCGCTCCAGTTCTCTCTAGAAAAATCGAGGAAGTTCTCCGCCGGTATCGCAGAGAGTTGAGATAGTTTTCAAAGTCACTAGTTTGTCAAAAGTGTATAAAAAGTGAACAAAGTGAACTTTTGTGGTTTAAACTGTGAAGTAATTATTATTAAGTGTTGTGTTTTGTAATTTATTGTGTATAACAATAAATTGGTGTTTTCTTTATTGAAGTTTAGAGTATTTTATCTATACGAACCCACTTAAAACTAGTTGCAGTAGCTAGTTCAGAGGGAAAAACGTTACAATATGTTGTCAACATTCTGAGTTTGAAGAAAATCGGTTAATTGGAAGGGCGATTTTCCAATCAGTTTTTTTATGTTTCCTGCGATTTTTCTCCATAAAAACGCCTATGGATTTCATTAAACTTGGTACGGTAACTTGGTATACTAACTATGGTAACTTGGTAGGTATACTAACTATGATTCCTATAAGTTTTGTTGGGAATTTTTTCTCCGATAAAGTTCATTTAAGGAAGTTGTGCCGGGGGGGTGGGGGTGAGTGTACGGTTGTTCTCAAAAAAGTCATTTTTTTAATTTAGATTCTCGAATTGATATAAAATTGAAGACAAAGAAACAAAATTTAGTAAAAACTGTTTGGAGGAAAGTAGTCAATTATCACTGTGTAGACTGCAGTAAGAGAAAGTCGAGTAAGTGTTTCAGATCAAATTTTTTCGTATTCCGCAAACCACGAAACATAAAATTCTGGTGAAAACTCACATCTGAAAATTGCAAAAGATCGTAATACTTGCGACAGGAGAAGAAAGTAAGAATGAAGCACATTAATGGCCAAAAGTAAGAATGAAATAAGAGGAGGCAGTGCGAACTAAAAATAAGTAATGTGAAGAGAAAACGGAGGTAATTATTTTCTAAAGTAGTGTACTAATTTAACGACGTATTAGATCAGTGTTTTCCAACTCAACCATGCAGAACTGGCACTATTCACAATGAACTAATCTTGTACAGATTTACCCTAAACCAATAAAAGAAAATAATGAGAATTGAAATAAATATGATAATGAGTAGGTTTTGATGAAAAGAAATAAGTAGGAAAGGTAAGGGCAGAGAATGGTTAGAATTAGAGGTGTGTAACAGGAAACTACGGTTAAAGAAGCAAAGATACAACAAACAGAGTAATCTAGGGACAGAATGGGGTCGGTGAGGAAAAAGATCAGAACAGTTTGTGCTAAAGTAGGGAAATCTCGTTCAAATTAGATACCTTTTAACAAAGCGCTGAAAGGAAGCAAGAATACAACCTGATGTATAAACAAAATAAATATAACAAAGTTACAGTTGATTAGAAAGTAGAGTGCCATTTAATTGGTTCACATGAAGACACTGGACTCCGGTGTCGTGACACTCTGTCTCTTCCCCCGTACCGCCACGCACTCATGGTTACAGTAACTATCAATCTACTATTTCTACAAAGAAAAGAAAATACCTATTACTGTTATTTATAACTTTATTATTTCATTTTATGAAGAAATATAAAAAAAAAATATTTTCATTAATTAACGTCACATTATCTTTTCAAGTTGTTGGTCATTCTGTTATCTATAGAGCCTTCACTGGAGACAGTGCGGCCAACTGGACAGCCGGCTGATATACTGCTCCGGCATATACTAGTAATTAAGGAGTGTACCTGAGGCCTTGGAGTTGGCATCCAGATAGATCTAGCCACCGGAAATCTTTGTATACATACTAGATACAATACTAAATATGATGAGATCGGGGGTAATCGTCTACTCCGTCTCACCCTGAAAATAAATATCCAAGTAAAAAATTTCGAACACAGTCAAAATTTTCGATATCTGTTTTCACCGAAAATACACGTTTTGAGGTCCCCTAAGACCAAAATGGTGGTTATTAGAAAATGATGAGTCTGTGAACATATGAACAGCATAGCTTATTTTTTCATTTGAACTGATTCGAATATCCGAATACGAAGTTCCAGCGGATATTGCCTTTTAATAGAGAATGGCATAAAACTAATGAATCATTAGGTGGCACTCAATTTAAAGAATCGTTCGTTGAATGAATGTAAAGAAGCAATTATTTGTAGATTTTATCCGTCGTAGCACGTTTCTGACCGGTTCTGGATTCTCATCCATAATCAGAATAAGGTTTTACCCAATTCTGTAGAGAGCATGACATTAAGTGGAAGTCATCTCTCTATACGAATTGGTTTAAACCTTACTTTGACGATGGATGAGAATGCAAAATAATGACGACGGATAAAATCACACACGTTATCCAGCATTGCAATCCCAACTACACATTAAGGAATTATTTGGTTCTTAATTTTGTTCGCGATTATGAAAGAGAGCTTTTTAGAAAATGGTCTGTACTTCGAGAAAATCCCAGCAAGTTCCCACTCAATATTCTGTTAAGGAAACTGAATGTAGGTTTCCGGTCAAAATCCCTCATCCAAAAGTATTATCTTTTACTTAGCTTTCCGTAGTAATTTTTCATTTTTTACGATTTTCTCAACAAAGCAAACAGGGATAAAACAGCAGTTAGACTCATTTTTCCACTTCTCTTCCGAAATTCTAACATGAATACCAGAATAAACTGATCCTCTGTAAAGTCATCATCCGTCCGATGCTAACATATGCCACTGCAGCCTGGAGTTGCAACGGTAAAACCAACTCTCCAAAATCCAAATTACCCAAAACAAATTCCTTCGTTTTGAAACAAACACGCTTCGCTGCCCTCCCCCATACTCCCGTAATCCCATCTTCATGACATACAATTAAATAGGAAATGTCATAGGACATACTTATGATGGAGACAAAGTTTACAAAACTGATGTTCAGGCTTGAATACTACTTCCTTCTTCTAAATCATGACAATCAAATGAAATGAGTGCTGTCCTTGAACTTGGTACCATCATTAGAATTACAAGCAGTTTTTATAATAGTAGTGGGGAAAATGTTCCCATGAAGAAAGATGTTGAAAAACCGGAAATAAGTAAGCATCAGCCACGCGTATAAAAGACCTGTCCACATATAAAAAGGAAACAGACGAGAAGACCAGGGCGACAAAGGGAGAGCTGGTAGTCTTTTCACTGTTCACTGCTAATTTCTAACATTATTCTGTATAATTGGTAAGATTTGTTCACACAGCGCGACTCCCTCCTCGCCCCCTCTATATTCCAACTATAGTCAGTCCACTTCCGTTTATTCAATCATGAAGAAAATCATTAGTTTTCGTTTTTTTAAATTAAAAAAACCCTATGTTTTTTCTTTCTTTTTTTTTATTTCAACTATTATGTTTATACTTGCAATTCTTTAAATAAAATCATTAAAGAAAGACAACGCATGTGTAAAAACCAAGATTAGAAAACCTTACAATTGAAGGTTACACATTGCTATTGTTTACTAGGTTTCTATACCTCGTGTAGAGACAACTTTCAACCACAGTAAAAATCTTTAATACTTTTTTGTTTTAATACTACATAAATTAAGCAAAAGCCGAATTCAAAGAATATGAGTTGTGAACCCCCCTAAAAATAATTTCCCCCCCAAAAATATTTAAAAACAAAAATGATAGGTTTATTTATGCGTAGCAATAAATACAGAGTTTAAGGAAAAATCTTTGGAGTCGTTTTCAAGAAAACTGTAAAATACTGGGGAAAATTTTAGTGAAGTCGCTCTTCTTAACTTGATTTTGAAAGAAAACTTCGGGTCTTATCCGATTGTGGTGCCTAACCGATTCAAGCTTTCCGAGAAATTTTGTTCACATATACAAATAGATCATTCGCTAGATAAAAAAAAAAAAAATCTGCATGTGACGTCTCGTAATATGACAATTATTTATTCCAAAGTTATGAGCAAGTTCTTTTCATAAACACAAGTGACAAGAAGTAAAAGAAGCGATTACTTTTTCTCACTGTTGTAGAAAAGTAACATTACAAATCTAACTAGCCGGATATTGAGCGGAATATGCAAAACAAAATCAAAATAAATCCCAGATACAGCGGATTTGAGGTCGTACCAAACTTTGCTGTCAGGTTATAGAGACAGTGGGCAATAATCGTTAAAAGATAAGTAATAAACTAGTATATTTTATATGATCAGTGAGGTGATCAAATGTAAAATTAATTTATTTTGGTTATAGTAACAATGTATTATTTAATCCAAGTATAGTAATACTTAGCATAGACTTGAATTAAAATACATTCTCAGTATCTGGTACCATTTCATAATGTTTTATATTCATATAAATTACGAACCAATTTAATACGGTTGTAAAAAAAGTTATGTTCAATATTTAATGGTTGCTCTCGTGTGGTTAATTGCTAAACTCGAGTGTAAAAAAAAGCATTACTTTAGTCACTGTTTAATACATAATTATTTTCTGCAACAGTTGAAAAATTGGGCAATTATTCAACTAAAATCAGTGGCTAAAATAGTTCTTTTAATCACTCAGAGATTAAAAGAAAGTGAAGTGTTGCCAACTTTAATTAAATAAATTTTAAGATTTGGAGAAATTGCTAAAATATATTAATAATATTAAAGTAAAGTGGAAGTTGTTGTTCCGCAGAGCTGGATATATTCCGTGATAGCCTGCTTCTTTTTGTGGTCATCAACGGGTTTGCGGCGTTCGCCCATCATCAGGATGCGTTTGTCAAACATAGATTTACACAGAGAAATTTAGTTTATACACTCCATTTAATTTATACACAATTAAGTTTATACACTCGTGTATAAACTAAATTTGCTCTGGGCAAATCTATGTTATCACACTGTTTGACAAACGCATCCTGATGATGGGCGAACTCCGCAAACCCGTCGATGACCACAATAAGAAGCAGGCTATCACGAATATATCTCTGATAAAGTGGAAGTTCTTAACTACAAATTTGTTTCAACATTTTAAAATCAACAATAAATTAAATATCAGTAACATAATATTATTCTGCTAAACTTTTACTTACAGCTACAAGTACAACCTTTCTGAAGATGACTGGACAACATTCTCTTGGAGGTTATTATGTTCTTATAGTTTCAACTATCAT
The DNA here is from genome assembly GCA_011037195.1 of Triatoma infestans. Classification (NCBI taxonomy): domain Eukaryota; kingdom Metazoa; phylum Arthropoda; class Insecta; order Hemiptera; family Reduviidae; genus Triatoma; species Triatoma infestans. The sequence goes on from JAAEAF010006935.1 coordinate 15,941, forward strand.
AGAAAAACAATGGGGTGTGAAACACTCACATGACTTTTTCTTACTTCTGTTAATATAATTGTATATAAAATAACAGATTTTCTTTAAACGACCAATATTGCTCAGTAGTCCGAACATAATTATAGAGGCAGTGGAGGGGGAACAAGTACCAACCCACTAATCAAAACAGGTAAGGAAGTAAAGAGCGCGCCAATAACATTAAACCAATCCCCTATATTTATTTCACATTTAACGCTATGAATTCCGCAAAACAATCGTAAAATCCACTTTTGTATGGAAAAATGTCCACAAATAAAAGTTTATATTTGTGAATGAGCATTCTAGGTTAAAAGAAAATCGTGTTTTCAAGAAAATTCAAGTATCAATTTCAACCTATTGTGTAAAGTGGCACTTCCGGTCAACATATTTTTCTTCAAATTTGAATTCTATCAATGCTTCTACTGTTTATTAATATTACTTAGATGGTAAAACCATATATTATATTGAAGTGATAGTTTATAGGAAAGCATAATGCTACTGTTCCCCTCAAAATCAATTTTAATGAGAAAATGTTTCAAATAAAAGTGATAGGTATGTATATCTATAGATAGTATACGAAGTTTGAAGAATATCACTGGGACCGTTTTGGCGAAAATCATGGCAAACTAAAATAATAAAATGATTATACAGTAAAGACGCAATTTCGGTTGATGATGGATTTTGCCCGAAACTTTCGTGTCAGATGCGGTGATGGTACCTAGACGGAATATCGTTTGCCTTCCCGCGTTTTTTCGTTTTTTGAGATATTCTGATAAAAAAACACAAACACACGCATACCGTTCGCTAAAAACATTTGTTTTCGTATCCAGCAAACTTCAAAACTTCTTTTCACAAGTAACATTCAATGTCGAAAATTTTCACAATATTACCTTCTAGTCTAATGGTTTTCTAAATCTACTCTTCCAACTCACACGTAGTGTAAGCGTGTGTATGCAAAATGACTTCAGTGTAAATGTAGATGGTGCAGCCGGAGATTCCATACAAGATCACTTTTGAAGAAAACGCTGCTAGTATATATCCTCTCCATATCTCTTGCATAAAATGCAGCTGCTGGCTAGAATGCAGTTTAACGATATTGCTGCTAATAGAAGTAATAGCAATAAAATAATAGATGGACAGAAAGCAATATATATCTTAATTGCAATATTCATTGAAGTATGACTGGAGAGTGCCATTATTACGTTATCCTTTCACGGGACGACTCCAAGCACTGGTTTCTTTACTTCTCTTTCTTATTGCCAACCCATTCATTTATTTCAAGAGAGGTTTAATTAAAGCTGGAAAATAATAAAAATAAACAGAAACAAATAGTAAGGCTCTTGCTTGTTGTGTGGACGGCCAACAGAAGAAGAAATAGGAAAAACGGCGATAGAGAGAGAGAATAACAAGTTGTAGATAGATGGAGTGTTGCTTATCTCGTGTGTACAGGTAAGCACCAGAATGTAATTGGCCAGGCAATCCTCCATACAGAACTACATTCACGACAACTGCGAGCAGAATACACACACACACACAGGACCGTCAAGGCACTAACACATACACACACACACAGGACCGACAAGCACTACACACACACACACACACACAGGCCCGTCAAGGCACCACACACCACACACACACAGAGGACCGTCAAGGCACTAACACACACACACACAGGACCGTCAAGGCACTAACACACACCCACACACAGGACCGTCAAGGCACTAAAACACACACACACACACACACACCACACATCTCAATATTTATACTGATGGCAGCAAAATGGATGGAAATGTGGGTTGCGCTGTGGTAGTCTTCAGAGCGGGACAAAACAAGGAACATCTAGTTAAGAAATATAAACTGGAAGCTGGTTGTTCCAATAATCAGGCAGAAGAAATGGCAATACTCAAGGCATTAAACATTTTAGAAGAGCTTTCACCTCATGGTGGGACAGCAAGCATAATGACCGACAGTCAAGTTACTTTAGATTCTTTAAAAAATTATGATAATCACACGCCTCTTATCGAAGAAGCTAGAAAACAACTATGGCGATTATGTGAAGATCTGGACTGGGTTATTCACTTCGCCTGGATCAGAGCGCACAGAGGGCTACAAGGCAATGAGAAAGCCGATGTGTCGGCAAAAGAAGCTGCAATGTCAGCGTGCCAACAGAATACCATCGACTGCCAATCACGTTCCTGGAACAGCACGTCAAACGCTTGTGTGAGGAAGAATGGAATCTAGAGTGGCTTGACTGCAATAAAGGAGAGACCACAAAACTTTTCTTTCCGACAGTGTGGGCAAGGAAACGAAGTAAGATCTGTTTAACGTACAAGTTAACTCAGATTCTCAGTGGCCATGGTCGAATGAAGTCGTACCTCCACCGTTTCCACATTATACCTGATGCTGAGTGTACCTGTTCACCAGAGCTACAAACTGTTGTGCACATTATTTTGAACTGCAGGATGTTAGAGCAGATCAGAGCACCCCTTATTCGGGCAGTAATTCTGCAAGGCGAGGTATGGCCCCCGCTACACCTACAAGGCCTTTTACAGGAAAAGTTTTGCTCGATATTTTGTGATTTTATTAATTCTATAAATTTTGATTTGCTGGTGCAGTGATATGGTTCTTTAGTTTACCTTATCTTATGTTGTTTATTTTATGAAGTATATTTTCTTTCGATTCTGTTTTGATTTAAATTTGATGTATATATTTAGTTATGTTTTTATGTTAAATATCTTCTAGTTGTATTTACAATTAATTATCTTGTTTCTTCTTTTTATACTATATTTTAATTCAATGCATGTAGTGTATATAATACGGAGCATGCTGTAAAATAAACTCCTTCCCATTAGGGTTACTCTTGGGGGAAAAAAAAAACAAAAAACACACACACACACACACACAGGGCTGTCAAGGCACTAACACACACAGCTGTATGGTCACACAAGCCCTAAGCGGACACGGAAAAAATCGGGCTTATCTCCACAGGTTTGGACTATTGGACAGTGCACTTTGCTCCTGCGGCGATGTAGCTGACCAAACTTGGGACCACTTAATGTTTGAGTAAGCAGCATGACAAAGAAAGAAGCCAGTTGATAAGGAAGGCAGTATCTATGGGGAAACATTGGCCACTCCAGAAACGAGAGTTGATATCTCGAGTTTTGTTTGATGACTTTGTCCGATTTGTAAATAATATCGAGATACAAACTGATTAGTGAGCTTCCGTTTACAGGACCGTCAAGGCACTAACACATACACACACACACACACACACACACACACACACACAGGACCGTCAAGGCACTAACACACACACACACACACAGGACCGTCAAGGCACTAACACACACCCACACACACAGGACCGTCAAGGCACTAACACACACACACACACACACACACAGAGGATCGTCAAGGCACTAACACACACACACACACACACACACACACACACACAGATGGCTGTGACACAACGTTTAAAGAAAATTGTTTCGAAAAAATACGAAAAACTGAAAAAACAAAATTCAGTAAAGTTGCACTCCGTTTGACGGATTTTGCTCAAAATCTTCATATGGTAATACCTAAACGGAATACTAGGTTTGGGCTTCCTGTGAATTTTCGAATTTTCGTGAATTCTCAACACATACACACACATACACCACTCGCTAAAAACATTTTTTTTCGTATTCAGGGATTCCGGTGAAAACATAATCTCGAAAATCTTGCACGATCGCAATAAAGAAATAAACGCAAATAGAATAAAGTGACGTACAAAAGAAATTAAGAATAATTAGGGGTAAAATATAATACTACCACCTCTTTCAATGTCAAAACACAATTTTGAACATTTAGACAAGAACGCAAAATTTCCTCTCACTCTAAAGTATAATCTAAGCATTTCATCTATTTTCACAGGGAAACAAATTTTCCTGAAAGTAAGAAAGAAAGAATTTTTGCTATTTAGTTGATCACAAGTGTGGAAAGATGTAACAAAGACGAAACAGTATTTGCGATCTTACTAAGTAAACAAGTCCCCTATAGGAATATATATAAAGTATGATTCAGGGATGCAAACAAACCTGGTGGCAAACAATGAATACATGGAATGACAATAATGAAGTCATGTTCTCTGTTTGAACACTAAAACTAGAGTTCAGAAAACAGTACTATCTCGCGGTCAAACTCCCTCACTAATATTACATTATAAGTTCATAAAATTTTGTAATGTCCACCGACTATTATTTATTTTATTTTATTATTTATTGAAAATATTTACAATTCACATATGAAAGAAAAAGAACATACATAAAACTATTTGTACTGACATAGCAACAGCTGTCTGTCAGCAGTGCTGTCAATACAACAAATAACAAAATAAAAAGAAAAAGAAAGTTTACCTAAGAAAATAAAACTTTACATCAACACAAAGAAGGAAAACTGTGAATAAATTCTATAAAAGAGAAAAAAATAATTAAATACATTTTTTTGTTTATTTTACATTTTACATTTTTTATTTTAGATTGTATAATTAAAAATTGAAATTTTCAACTAAATATGACCGGTAAATGTAGCTTCGTTTAGGTAGCTGGTCAGAGCTGTCCAATCTGCACCATTCAACCATGCTATCTTTTCGTCCCTCGTTAAGATGAGGCCACCCCAACACCTTTTCCTTATTCCCGCAAGAACCCTACAGCGACCTAAGAAATGGTACACATCCTCTTCCTCACGAAGGTTTCACAAAGAGCATGTGTAGTCTTTTCCCTGGATGAAAGGTTGATAATTTAAATTAATAAGTTCTCCTCTTATTTTAAATATATTGCTAATATTGGAGACACGCATAGCCAAATTTATAATACAAGGAAATCTACATCCAAGGAAAGCTGCTTGTAAATGTTATGGAATACCCCTTTCAAAGCTTTATCTCGGTAATCCGACCGATAACCAACGGTTAGACTACTTTTCTGGGTATTTAGCTCCTTCCTCCATTGCTCAAAGCACACGATATTTGCCCGAATTCACAATTCATTTGTTTAGACCAATTGATCCAATCATTAAACCACAAAATTTTCTTTTGGATTACTTCCTGAGCTATCAATTTGGTAAGTCGGAAATCTTCAAAATTTATGACGTAATTAAAATGAAGAGTGAAAGTGAAGGCGTGGATAGGCGAACATTTGGACTCTAGGTAGATCATATTTTTTTTTTTTTTCCGAGGGGGAAAACGCCTTATGCGCGCCAGGGCGCTACCCCTGGTGTGTGGGACCCGCCCCCACTAAAAAACCCCTCGCCTCCCAACTGCGGGACCCCATCCGGAACCGCCGGGTTAGGCATAACCTCGGATGGGGCCGCAACACGGCCCCTCCTACTTACTCAGAGGCCAGCGCGCTCCAAGTCCTTCTTTTTTGTTAAAAGCACATCCCTAATATATGCCGCGATCCATCCCCACTTCTCCCGGCTCTCCACCATACTGGTGACCGCCGATTCCGGGGACCAACCTCCCAACAAACCCTCCAGGACCCAGCGACGGCGGGCCCATCTATCGCACACGAAAAACGTGTGGTGGGCATCGTCCTGGGCAGCATCGCCGTAGACACACGACGGGCTCCCCGCTATGCCCATCCTGAAGAGATAATGGGTAAAATACCCGTGCCCCGACAGGAATTGGGTGATATAGTAGTTCACCTCGCCGTGTGGCCTGCCCGTCCACTCCTCGATATTACCAATGAGCCGCGCCGTCCATCGTCCACGCGTCTCACTTTCCCAGCGGCACTGCCAACCCGCGGCAATAGATGCCCGGGCAGCAACCCTTGCCTCAAACGGGTCCGTGACCAGCCGCGAGTCGTACACCCGCTTCCGCTCCTTGGCCAACAGATCGATAGGCGGCATAGGTAGATCATATAGTTAGGAGTATTTTTTAGAAGTCTTAATAACTGTTTGATGAATGTCCTCTGAACTTTTTCAATGGTTTCCACATGCTGATACCCCCCAGGCCTGGCAACCATAAGTGAGGACAGATCGTGACACAGATCTGAAAATATCGAACTTGGCCGAAAGTTCTGATTATCATTTGGAAATAGATTTGACCAGACAGTGTTAAAACCCAACAAGGCATGGCGAGCAGAGTCCGAAAAACGCGAAGCGAGAGGCGGAGAAGGGGCCAACATAATCCCTAGATATTTATACTACCTTAACCAGCTGACCATCAAACCTCCAGGACTCATTTTTACTAAGTCTCCCTCCGCTCTTCCTAAACACCATGATGTCTGACTTAGAAAGATTTACGGTCAAGTTCCACCGTTTAACATAACTTTCAAGTTCATTCATCATAATTTGCAGAGCCATCGAGCTATCTGCCAATATAACTATGTCGTCTGCGAATAATAACAGCTTTGTTCTAAAACCCTTAATCCATATTCCTCCATGTAGGCTTTCCTTAAGGTCATTTATAAATAGAAAAAATAAAAGTGGGCTGAGATTGCAACCCTGCTGAACCCCAGAAAACGATTCAAATGGCGCAGGCCGTCCCTGTTTCCCCCAAACCGATAATTTGGTGTTTGTATAGAGGTCGGATATCGCATGAATAAATTTTGTAGTAACACCTAACTGCGCGAGTTTTAACATTAATGCACTTCTATCGACGGAATCGAAGGCGGATTTAAAGTCAACTAAAAAGCAGTAGAGTTTCTTTCACACCTTCGTGCCATTTCAATTCAATTAAATTTATAAGGATGAAAATATTATCTACTGTGGAGTAACCTTCTCTAAACCCGGCCTGCTCCTCACAAATCAAGCGCTTCTTACTCACCCAGGACTTAACCTCTCTGCGAGCAAACTAGTGTTTATTTTCTTAATTGTGTCCTGCAAAACTATCCCTCTATAGTTACCACCAAATTGATATCACCCTTCTTATGTAAGGGAAGTACGATGGCTTCGTTCATACTTTCAGGAACCAAACCCATTTGAAAACACTTGTTAATGCATAGCAGCATGAGAAAACCTTTGAGGAGCAAATTGGTAGAATTCATAAGAAATGCCATCCAACCCCGGCGCTTTTCCAGTCTTAAACGTTTTTAGCACACCCTCTAGTTCACCAATGCTGAAAGGGGTACCAAGCGACTCATCTAATACCCACGGCAGAGCATACTGTGGAGCAACTTGCGGGTGGTTATAGAGCTGATAAAAATGATCTACCCAATCTTCCATTTGTATATTTATCCCAAATTTATAGTGCCGCTTCTTGAATTTATTAATCTCGGTCCAAAACTCACTCAAACTCCTGGCACGTTTAATTGAGTCGGCAGCCTCGAGGAAGTAGTTTTCACGCTTTCAATTACAAAGTTTTCCGTATTTATTTTTCCTATAAGATACTGTTCCCTCACTAAAATGGCGTCTGATTTTCTAAATAAATTCAATAACTTGAAAATTCTGTCCCTTTTTTTAAAACACTCTCTATCAAACAGGGGTGAATAGGTTTAAACGATTTTCCGTGAGGTTGCATAAACTTCGAGCTACTTGTAATAATTTCCTTCATCGAATCAAGGCCTACCAGCATTGTATTTTCATAACTGTCCATTCTCTCTTCTATTTTATTTCTATATCTCAGAGATTCAATAGTGATAATATTTGCCGCACAACCACTGCTCTCCCCACTATTCACTGCACTGACTTCAAACTAATAAAACTGCCTCAAGGTCATAAGATTTGATAAATTAAATCGCTGATTTCCAAATAACTGCTCGATAAAAGTTTATGAAATTTCACTGTATTAATTAATTAACAGCTGCTAATCTATAGGTATCCAAACATTCACAACAAACACTTAACAAGCCAAATTATAAAATAGAACTTAAGAACGATACGTACTGTATGAAAGCTAGCACAGCACTCCCTGTCCACCGGCTATTAAAAATCTTATTTTAAACACACGACTTTCTTCCTGTTGCAGTCAATATAGTTAGCAAGTTTGTAAGTGACATTTTTGTATGTTCAGTCAGTTATGCAAAGCATACAACGAAAATCCATTGGAGCAGTTTTTGAGAAAATTGCGGGAAAAAAACTGAAAAATCTATTCAATAAAGAGCATTACCGGGTGACGGAATTTTGACCGAAACTTCATAACATTTGCAAAAGGGGGGTTCAAATACAAATTTCAAGTTTCAACTTCCCTGTCACATTTGTCTTTCTCTAAGTGCTCGTAAAGAAGAAGTATTGTCATCGTGGCAGATTTTCAATATCGATTTTCACCGGAATACACGTCTAGAAGTTAGGTGACTCGGACAAAGTGGTTTTTAGAACGTAAATCCTATTCTGTGTATGTATCTATGGTCAACATAACTTCAAACTTGATATTTGATTTAAGTGCTAGCATGGAGAACCGACAACAAGGTTTTCATCAAAATAGTCAACAGGAAGTTGTTAAAAACATTTTATTGAATATTTTCACATTTATTTTGTGATTTTCTCTAAAATGGCTCCAACGATTTCCTCTAAACTTTTATATTAACTGCACATTATAAAGAGCTAATTTGAAACATTTCTCTGGGAAAATTCATTTAAGAGGTGTTCTGGGAGAGGGGTGGGGATATGTTTTCCTCTAAAGTGCTATTTCAATTTTTTTTATATCATTTTAGTATCTACGAATTAGTAATTACAATAAAATGTGATGCCAAAAATTTCAAGTTTGGAGAAAATTGGTTCACCAGAAGTGCAGCTTTACTGGCAAATTTTTGCGACATCTCCATAAAAACGCCAACGAATGTCACTAAATTTGTAAAAGACTATGCGTACATATAGAAACCGTTACATATAGAACTCTTGTTTGAAACTTTTACCGAGAAAATTCATTTAAGGTGTTTTTGGGGGAAGGGGAGTTAAGCCTTCCTCCAAAAAAGTCATTTTATTGAAGGCCATATATTACTAGTGTATATGTCTGAAGCAAATCAATCAATTATAGTAAATAATAGTAAATGTCAACAAGTAAATAATCAACAAATAATAAATAGTAGCAAAAGAAGTGGTGTTGAGTGTTACACACCAAATATTTCCATGTACATGCCAGAGTCCATTCGCTAAAAGCATTTGTTTCATACTCGCGGACACAAAACATTGTGTTTCCGGTCAAAATTCAGTTCGAAAAAATTACACGATAGTAATACTTCTTCTGACCCCAGGAGTAAGAGTAAATAAAAAGAATCTTTAAACTATAAGCTTTTTGTATAAAATTATTGATAATTTTAATATTTTTCATAAAAGTGTCAATAAAAAGTTAACGGATATTAATATAGATAAACTTTAAAAGAAAACCGGAAATAGTTATCTTAAGCAATTATCGAATTTTGCAATGTCATTGTATAATAACATGTCATTGTTTAGTTCGTTAGTCGGCTGATAAACATTCGCTAATTATCTTCTAACAACAAAAAGCTACTAAACTGTAAACATCACGGATTTTTCTCCGTGAAATGCTACACCATTTTGTCATCTGGTACCACGGGCATACATTAAAAAGGTAGGGTAGTAAGTACAAAGACAAAACAGCATACTTACAAATATATTTGCATTGTGAATGGTGAAGTAGAATGACGCCTTCTACCACGGAAACACAAATCTCAAACATTTTTCACCAACTCGGTGTCCACCACCCAGTTTCACTAGATATAGTCTGAAGTTTTTTGTTGAAACATTGTTTAGAATCCGCTTTTTAATTTAGTATTTATTTGTCAATGACGCAAAATTAGTTCGCTGTTAACGTTGAAAATGTCATGGGGCGGAAGGTCATTAAATCTTGACCCAGATACTAAACCTATCCTTTTATTTGAAATTTTCTTTCGGGAAAAAAATTTATTCTTTTATCAGAATGGTAATATAATTGCAGTAAAAGAAAGTCGAGTTGTTAGGGTTCACATGCTAGTGCGTCTCCTCATCAGACATTGTATGTTTTCTCAACGGGTACTTGAAGAAGCTAGGCCTAGAACACGATAGCAACTGCAGATCCTGTGGGGAAATGGAGGAGACTACAATACATCTTTTAACGGATTACGACGCTATCATCCAGAGAAGATTTGGAAGTGTACGACCGGAGGAAGATATATCTTTTCTAGAATTTGCCCAGATTCTGGAGATTTCTCTGAGTCTTAACTTGGACAGGATGCCGCAAGGTGTGTAGTCTCATTCTGGCACCATTTAGGGGCGGCATAATAGAACTCTTCTGGTGGCAGTGCAGTACCCCCCAAATAATAATAAAGCCGTTGGGTCTTTCACACTAACTTTTACATTTTCTTATACTACGATGGTGTCAGAACCTTCGAAGTTGAGTTTTTCTCGGAATTACATGTTTTGAGAAAAAAAAGTTTAGCCAATAGTCTTTATGAACAAGATATCTGAAGAATGGAAAATCGCCAAAAGCATGAACTTGATATTCCGTTTTTCCGTTTAGGTTCAGTATAATGCACGATTCTACCACCTATATAATATTAGTTAGTTAGGTACGTTAGCTTAAGTACGTAGTTAGTTTAGTTTAAGGTACGTAACATGCACGGCTAGAATACCAAATTCTGAGGTAAAGTGGTTAACCGGAATCGGTCCGTTACAGTATAGGTTTTTGAGGTTTTAGTAACTTTTTGGAAAACTGATAAAAACAAATTTTCTTTAAACTTGAAATGGGATCTCTGCCGCTTTTATTTGGAACAGTTTTCCGGGAAACATTTTTTTTAGATGAGCTGAGGAATCTGTAATGTTAGATTTCAAATGTTTAGGGGTTTGTTCAATGTTATTGGCACCAGTTTCTGGACTAAAACATAATCACTTCAAGTATTACTAAGCCCAAGGTACACATACAGGTACAGTTTGTATTAACGGCAACAAGAGAAAGTCGTGTGAGTGTTTCAAACTCGTATTTCTATTTTTATTTAGATTATTACCAAGGATAATCTAAGGATTAGACTAACGGCTATAGTGTTAGTTAACATTTGTAATCTAAAGCAAGGATACAAGTGTGCTCATTGTGGCATTATGTTGAACTAGTCAACTATTTCTGATCAGCTGACTAAATGTAACAGCTGATTTGGCAGGCATTTTCTACAATTAAAATTTAAAAAAAAAAGGGAACTTACTTGTATTCAAACTAGAGATTATTCATAGTTACACTATATCGCACAAATATTACTAAAATGTATTTCTGTCGCCCCAGTATTAAATATAATACTGTTTGCCCCACTCTGCTCGGAGTAAATAAATAAATAATTAAATAAACTAGTAATTCTGAAAAAACAAAAAACAAAAAATCTCTCCTAGTATGTTTTAGTATTTCCTGTGATTACGAACTTGCGCAGTGGTCATGATAATGACCTCATGTTTCGTACAGCTAATAATTAAAATTTCCCTCGAAATAAATTTATTTCGTTCCGTTCGCCACCAGCTGGTTGGATATATTATTTCTTGGAAGTATGTTATTTCGTAGGTCGAATCAGCTGATTACTCCCCACCATAAATCTTCAACTAATCACTGATAACAATGTCATTATTACTATTATTATTATTTATTACTTTTTTATTAAATGAACGTTTACCTTAATGACTAATACTAATTACCGTAATTCCCTAATTATATAACTAAAACTATAGTACTTAAATACATTACGCATTTATAATTAAATTGAAGAAGCTCAAAAAAAAGAAGAAAATTATCAAATCCTTGTTAATAATCATCCCGTGATAAAAATCTGGTGTGAAACATTCACACGCCTTCCTCTTACCTCAATTATTAAAAATCTAACTGACAAATTTTGTTTAAACCTGACATTCTTACTCAATATCCGAATCTAAATATAGAGAGGGTGAGGTTAGGTTAGGTTAGGTTAGCTACCAGCCCTGGGAAGTAGTATACTTGAATGTTATGTGGTAAACGGACGTCTGGACGGATGGAAGAAGGAGTAAGAGCTGGTGTGTACGTGGCCTATCCGAGGTGTGACATCTCGGTAAACCCAGCCACAGTCTTTCAGGCGAGCTAGTTGCAGTAATTACCTGGGCCACTGAGAGATAAAAAGACGAAGAGCACAAAACTTCAGAGTCGTCATTTACTCAGATAGCCAGGCGGCTTTCCGAGCAATTAGCTCGTACCAGGATAGCTCGAAGGTGATGTGGGATTACTTGGGACTGTTCCTTACTCATGGAAATTAGTAGCCGAAATAATATTTTTCTAGCTTGGGTTATAAAGACAATGAGGCGGCAGCTCGCCTTGCCCACGAGTGCCCTATTGGAACCTCATAGGACATGAAGCTTTCTGGGCACTGCAAAGTACCTCAGAAGTGCAGCCATAAGAGCATATGGGCACGACCTATCATGAGAATGGTGGGTTAAAACCTCAGAAACGTTTATGGGCAGGCGTTTGGTGGGCAGGTGAAACGTTTATTAACAGCTATTCGCTTCCAGGTTTACTGCAGAATTACTCTTTACATGCGATCTGTGGGTCACCTTACTGGCCACTCCAGACTGCATCGCAGGGACCTGTAACCGGATAGTCTGTGTAAGTTTTGCCAGGTATAAGAAGAAGAGCATTGAACGTACTGTGTCAGTGTGAAAGGCTTGGGTGGCTGAGGTTTCTGTTCTTTGGAGAGAAGAAACGCCTACAAGCTTCACCCAAGAAGTCTCCCTCCAGACTGGAGAGGGTACTCTAACTAGTGGGTACCTCCCACAGTATCCAATGTAGGACTTGCATGATTATATTTGATTTCTTTTGGAACACAATGTCATTAACACTGGACAAAGCCCAATATGTAGCTAAGAGATATTTTATTTACATGCACATAGACATAAAGACTGTCCCTTAAAAATATTACTTTCGTATTCTGATGGGAAGGGGAACCCAAAACATGGATTTTCGGTAGAAACCCAATTTTGAAAATTTGACATTTATATCGAGTCCATCCACCCAGCTTAACCCCCAATAATACGGACATGGACTGACATGTCTGGACTTGCTGCCACCTCTCAAATCAATTACAAAAAAAAATCTGGTGTGAAACATTCACACGACTTTCTCTCACTCGAATTAATACAATTTAATCAGAAAATTTTCTTTAACATTACCATGTTTAATTTGGGCTGCCCTTAAAAAAGGTGGTGATATTTTACTTATGTATCTGAGTGGCCTTATATGGAGCGCTCTGTGTCAAAACCAGCAAAACTTGTGCAAATTTAAACTAACTGACACCCCCACCCCACCACCAATACCCCTCTAAAATCAATATTTTCAGAAAAATGTTTCAAATAAAAGGGATACAGCAAGCATTCCAAGTTTAAAGGAAATTCTTAAAAACTCAGAAAACTGTTCTGTAACAGTGCACTTCCCGTTAACTGATTTTCTTCAAATTTGGAATTCTATCAATGCTTCAAATACATATTAATATTATGTATGCTACTGTTCCCCCCAGAACCCCCTCAAAATCAATTTTCTCGGGAAAATGTTTCAAATAAGAGTTATTGGTATTAATGCGTATAGATAGTGTATGACGTTTCAAGGAAATCGTTAGAGCTGTTTTCGAGAAAATCACGAAAAACTGAAGGAAAACCTATCAGTAAAGTTCCACTTCTGGATGATAGAGCTTGCTGGCAATCTTCGTGTCTGTTGCGATGGTAACCTAAACGAAATATCAAGTCTGAGCTTACTGTGACTTTCTTACTTACTGCGGCTTTTTTAGATATTCTGTTAACACAGATACTCACACACACACACACACACACATAGAGACCATTCGCTCTATATTACGGCACGACCGTAATAATTCCCTTAGGAGTAAGGGAAAGTGAAAATATACCCTGGATGCACAAACTTGTATATATACATATATATAGTATAAGCCTAAGAAAATAAACTCCAATAAAGATATATTTACTTGTTCTCTAATCTAGCTTGCTAAATTTTTACGCAACGATAAATATTATAAGAGCTGCGTGTATGTAGTTAAGAACAGCTCTTAATCTAATGGAATGGCGATGTTAGTGGAAGGCCTCGCCGCTCACTTACATGCTACTACACCCACTACACTTCGTGGCATATTAAAATTATGAACCTAGTATAAATATACAGTTAGTATTTAATCTAAAATATTTATAATGTCCAGTTTTGCCAGCAAATAAACATTATTTGCTCCATCATTGCCAGCGTTCAGATATGTTGATTTAAAATTGTCCCGGTCGAAATAGAAAACATGTTTTTATATTGAGGTAAATATCTAGTTGGATGCCAGATTAATCTGAGCCAAGGTGAGTATTTTTAAATTTAAGATTAAATTAAACATTTTAAGAAATATTTTGAATGTTAATTAACAAAAAAAAAAAAAGAGTGGTTATAATATTTCTAAATTATGCCTCTGACCTATTTGTGGAATTAAAAAGGTTTTTATTTAGACAAGAATTTCGCGTGCATTATGAATCTGGCCAAGTATAAACTGCACGACACACTTAGTGGGTTTTTCTAACTGGTGCAGTGCAACCCACATATATAACCGGAGGCTCAAGATCCGCAGTTCAGTTTCTCAGCATAACAAATAAATTTTTTGATTTTGATGTACGAATTTGATTTTGAGTGTGAATACTTAAATTTATTTAGGAGTTAATGCTAAGTATTGTGTTGGTAGTAGCGCTAGGGTAAATCAGACACAAGAAATGTTACGCTACCACCTGACTGTCCCACCACAGCTGTCCTAGCCAGAGAAGTAGACCTTCCCATAGCAAGCAGTAAGCCAGACTTCCCTCATCCTATAGCAAACGAAGAAGAAAGGACGTTTCAGTATATGAGAACATCAATCCAGTATCAGTTTTCTACAGGCTGACTGCAAGATTACACCTCTGTCGCTTTTACTCTCTCTCTTTCTCTTTGCCGTTTTGTAAAATTCAGTTTGTGTACGGGGTACAAAGTAAGTAAGTGTAAACTGTAGGAACATGGCCGGTGAACTGGTCTACCTATCATGAGCGTCATACCATAATCACAACTAATACTATCTTACAATTAGCAAACATCGACTCTAACCTTCCGATTAGACAGCTATCCCTTCCATCTACATGTTTGAACAAGTCTAAAGACAGCTGTACAATACAATGTAAAATCCCAGATACTATTTGCTGGCTATATGACCTTGAAAGATCTATTGCGCCCTCCTACTGGTCCCAAACTGAAACCTCCTCTTCTTTCAATCTCTTCCTAGTCTATTTTTCTAACAAATTCCCGTAACTGGGAAGTTTCTAGAGAGAGTATCTCCGTCTCCAATGCTTGGTATGTCCACAGTTTCTAGAGAGAGTATCTCCGTCTCCAATACTTGGTATCCCCAGTTTCTAAATCTTTTCTGGATGGTAGCAATGCAGTTCTTTAAGTTATATGTAACGGATTCTCTTCCAGCTTCTTCAAGTTCCACCTTTGTGTCTGCAATGCCCCGTTAGGAAACTTATCCATACGAAGCCTATTCTTGTTCAGGCTGATACACACGTCAGACTTGTTGGAGACATATGTCGCTTATACTATACAATGGTTTCGATCCTATAAATTATCAACGCCTTTCCTTATTACATTCTACTTCAAAATCTTCATTGCCCTGGTACCCAAAAGGGGTGACTCTATTATTTATGTTCAGGTCATTAAATTTGCCAAAGCATCCTCATACCATTTTCAAATGATAATATACGTACTTAATGCTTCAATGACGGCCTGACTATCAAATAGGATTATAATCTCTTGATGCAACCTGTCAAGGTTGAACGACACCTATTCAATTCCAAACTTACCGCCTAGAAGATACTGAATGCCTATTGCCTCCGAGTGCCTGGTTCTAGCTCCAGTCCGCTCCGGGTTCCTTGACCAGAGAGAAACCTTAATGTCCGCACCAAGAACCCGCCTAAAAGTAATTTTTGCAGAAAAGCATTTCAATGAAATTTAAACCAACATACGTGTGATGAGCATACAAAATATTGAAAAAAACGTTCCGAGAAAAGTCGCAGAATAATTAATCGGCAACAAGGAATTGTAACAGGTTTTGATTGGAAACTTTCTCATCGGAGATCAATTTGCCCTTTCTGCGATTTTTGTAAAGGAAAGTAAAATAAAATAAAAACATTCTGTTTTGAACGGATTTGTATCATGAAGTGAAAGATATAAAGAAAAAAAAACGTGATCCCAGCTAGAAAGATTAGGTATAATTACCTTGCAAAACATATATATAGATACTATTATCTCCAACATAAAACCAGCTGATTAGATATACAATTAGATACAATCAAGTCAGCTGTGCATTTAGTACTAGATAAGCGTTGTTCTTTTGTTTTTCTTCTAGATATCTATCAATAAAACTGTGGGCAATCACAGTGTGTAAGTGAGCATGCAATCTGCTGCCGTTCGCACTAATTCGTCTGCTCGTCTGGTCAGACCAGAACGACTGGCCGCTGCTTGCTGGTACTGGCTCACTGTACCGCCCTCCGTCTGCAGCTGCCTGTCGCCACTAACTAGCCCCTCTGGCTTCCCCTCCCCCCGCATATTTCAAGTTTGCTCTCAAGGACGTGCAGTCCATTAGATGAGATTAGAAATATAAAAATAAAATGAAGAAGAAAAAATAAATAAATATATAATCTAGATAGCAATTGTTTATTCTTCTTACAGTATATACTAGTAATATACTATAATATATACTAGTAATATACTATAATATATACTAGTAATATACTATAATATATACTAGTAATTATGTAGCAATAGTTTTGAATTTATTTTGATTTTATACGTTCTTCTTAGGAATACCTTAACTGCGAGCATATTTATCAATGACCAAGGGGAAGCAGCCAATTAGTTGCGCATTCTGTTTACAAACGCTAACAATTCGACGATGCAAACAGAGATCATCTGATCCATAAGTTCCCCTCCCAAAAGAAAAAACGCCACTTAGTCCCCCAGAGCAGACGTAGACCAATCATGCCAGTTAGTGGAAACTGATCTAAGTAGAAGAGTAGTAAAGCAATTGGTGGTATATCACCTTCAACATATCTAAAAGAGGAAACAAGAGATTTGGTGTGAAACAATCACATGATTTTTATCTCCTATTGTAATTTTTTCTTTGGGGGCGCATCGACAGCTTTGGCTATTAGCGCCCCGTATTCATTATACATCTTCTCAATCTATGACCAATCGAGCTGGGGCCTATTGTAATTAGGACTATATTCCTGGTGGACAATGTCCATAATTCTGGTGGTTAAATTTTCTTAATAGTAGAATTTCAAAAAATTGATTTTACCTAATGTTCCTTTATCTGTCGACAGAAGTCAAGGTGTCAAATGTGGGCGTGGTCCGCATGATGATTCTAAATTTCTAATTGGCTTAACATACACCCACAGTTCAACCTTCTTTTCTACACTGTGATTGGCTAATTATTTACAGCTAATTATTTTTATGAAAAATCTAGTTTAGAATTTTTTTACTAATTTGTCCTTAGTATTTTATAAATTATCAAATGTGCAATAAAATTGTGGTGGTGGTTGGTCCGCAGAGCTGGAAAGCATCAGAGACATTTTCCGTGGTAGCCTGCTTCATTTTGTGGTCATCGACCGGTTTCGGGCGTTCGCCCATCTTCAGGATGCGTTTTTTCAGACAGTGTGACAACACAGACTTACACAGAGCAAACTTAGTTAACACACTAACTGGTTTTAACTGTATTTGAAACTAAACTCTTAAACTAGGTACAAGGGGTATGTTCAGCTGGGTGGGAAAACACGTGTTGGGTTGTTAAAGGCCAAATTTTCCTTACAATGGAAACAACATGTGGGGGTCTAATTTTTAAACTCTGTTGTTGGAGGGAGATTTACTTTACAATTAACTAACCAAAATAAAATATAAAATATATAAAATAAATTTAAATTAAATTAAATAACGATTTAAACTAACATCATTTAAAATTAAGCGTTTTTTATAATTAAGTGTTTTATTATGCATTCCACTCAACATATCACCTTTTTACACAACATTCACATACATCATACATCATCCAAATACGCACACTTTTTTTTTTTTTTTAATATATATATAAGCAGATTTTTTTTATTTTTATATAAGCAGATTTAAAACTAAACCTAAAACTAAAATCTGTGTAAGAACTATTTGGTCCATGTATAATGTTTGCACTGGTAATTGCGTTTCTGTTGCTATTGTGGGAAGAGTGTTTTGAATAATGGTTCACTGGCAAATTTTGTCTGTTCGTTTATTAAGTTTTGTGTCTTGTGTTTATATATTTCGAGTTGTTCTATTATGTCAAGTCGCCGTCCTTTGTGGCCAGAATGTATTAGCTTCATCGTGGTCGTGATGTCATCGGGTTTGTGTTTGTTAGTGTTTAGGTGATTGGCATAATTTGAGTCAACTTTGTTGTACTTGTATGATCTGATATGTTCGGTAAATCGTTCCTTGATTTTTCTGCCGGTCTGCCCCACGTAAATGTTGTCACAGTCCGGGCATTTTAACTCGTAAACTATAGCTAGTTTGTGTTGGGTAGGTTAGTTGGAATGTGCGGTATGATAGCATCGGAGGTAGTTGCTTTTCTGTTATTCCGTATTCCAGTTTATTGTCGGTTCTTGTGAATTTTATGTCTAAGAAGTTGAGGGTGTTGTTCGTTTCTTTTTCGTACGTGAATTTTATTTTCCGGTTTATGTTGTTAAGGTAATGTACTATTTTGTCTATGTCTATGTCGTTTTCCAATATAAGGAAGGAATCGTCCACGTATCGGCATAAAATATTACCCCGAACTCCTCTTTCAGTTTTGGTACGTAAGTTTCTTCCATGTTTTGTATAAATATTTCCGATAGGATAGCCGATGTGGGGTGCCCCATTCCCAGTCCGTCAGTAGCGAGATAGAACTTGTTGTTAAATCTAAAGTAGTTTTGTGTCGTTGTGGTTTGTAATAAGTTCGTGAGTTGGTGAACGAATTGCATGGATTCTTCTCGTTTCAACTTCTGTTTCATCATGTCCAGTGTGTCCGTGATTGGTATGGAGGTAATATCGAGGGATAACAAACGGGAATTTGGGTGAGTTTTACATTCTCTGTTCATTGTATTAGGTGTTGTGTGTTTCTTATATTGTAAGTGTCGTTCAGTTTTACTTTGTTTTTTATTACTTTTGCCAGATGCTGTGTCATATTTTATTTTGGTTAGTTAATTGTAAAGTAAATCTCCCTCCAACAACAGAGTTTAAAAATTAGACCCCCACGTGTTGTTTCCATTGTAAGGAAAATTTGGCCTTTAACAACCTAAACACGTGTTTTCCCACCCAGCTGAACATACCCCTTGTACCTAGTTTAAGAGTTTAGTTTCAAATACAGTTAAAACCAGTTAGTGTGTAAAACTAAGTTTGCTCTGTGTAAGCCTGTGTTGTCACACTGTCTGAAAAAACGCATCCTGAAGATGGGCGAACGCCCGAAACCGGTCGATGACCACAAATTTTTTTTTTTTTTTTTTTTTTTTTTTTTTTTTTTTTTTTTTTTTTTTGGCATTAGCTTTCGCCATCAGCCATGTATCATATCTGGAAGATAAACTTCCAGTGAAGCTGGCGCAAAATCCCGCTGCAGCGTACTCATATTTGCAATTATATGCATTCTTAAAAAAACCTTATTCAAATAAATACATTCATTCGAAAAAAATCACTCGTACAATTAAAACCTATACTCCTCGCACCCCTATCCTTAAACTTAAATTTTAAAATATTTACACTATTTACACTCATTCAAACTCACATTCATACTGCATGCCGGGGTAGCCAATCCCGGCTCAGACCCACCCCTCCAAGAGATAGTGGCTCCCAATGTTAAAAGCTGTGCAGGAAGACTTCCTACACGACCAAAAGTTGCCACCCCTGGCCGGTATTGGCCCCCCCACACTCATTCACAAACTTCATTCATGCCTTAAAATTAGAACCTAACTACATACTTATCCATTCACGCTAATAAATACTTGCAACCTAATAAATACATACATACCTAAAATGACAAGAATTAAAAATACTATATACAATATTATATACTTGTAACCATCTAAAAAATACTCAAAACTCACACACACATGCACACACACACACACACACGCACAGACACCACAAACACATCAGTATACATACGTTTGGGGTGGAGTACTTGATATTCCTCGCACCCCGTTAGACCTAATCCTACAAGTACGCTAGCATCAAGAGATGCGCCGCGCTGGATATCTACAATAAACTGAATACATAAATTTTCCAAGTATTTCATAAATTTCAATATTATTGCAACTGAGCAGTTCCTTATAATTAATATTACAACGGGTAATCTTCTGCAGTTTGCTAAACATTTCTCGCCTCTCGCAATCGTACACACTGCATCGCATTACAATATGTTCTAAATTTTCGATTACCCCACAGTTGCCACATAGAGGTGAGGAAGCCTTGCCAATTTTATGCAAATACTCTTTGCATATGCCAAGATTGCAGCGCAGCCTACTTATATGCATCACAATCAGTTTTGTTATTGAGTTTCGTTTGAACCAAATTTATGAGCGGCTAGTGGGAACAATTCTTTATAAAAACGGCCCTTTGTGGATTCTATATATTGATTCTGCCTGACGGTTTCCACTTTAATACGTGCCCATCTTTTAAAGTCAGTATAGGGTAGTTTTAAGTCTAAGTCAATACCATTTATTGTAGCTAGCCTTGCAAACGAATCTACCGATTCGTTTCCCTGGATGCCACAATGACTTTTAACCCAAATAAAATGGACCTCTTTGTTCTGGGCCTGCAATAGGGAAAGTGTTCTGCCTATATTTACAACTATGTGATTACTTTCATAGTTCAGATTCCAATGTTCAATTTTTTCCAGAGCGCTTTTGTTGTCACTGATGATCGCAAAATCAGCTTGTGGCAGTTGCAGAGCATACTTGACTGCTTCATATATTGCCGCTAGTTCTGCGGTGTACACCGATGCAAATAACGGTAGTTTAAACATAAAACTGACATCCCTAACGGGATCATAATACGCACCACCCACCTTTTCATTTATTCTAGAGCCATCAGTGAAAATTATATGCGATCCTGGAACCCTTTCGAATAAATCATCTACAAAACAGTGGTTTCTTATTTGTGCTGGAAATGCTGAATAATCTTGCAAAAAAGTGACATTCGGTTTACGTAGGTTAATTAATGAGTAATTTGTTTGGAAACATATGGGTTTCTCTGATGAATAGATTACAGATTTTAAAGGGGCTACATTTCTAAAGCTCGAAGCCAGGAGAGGGGAATTTTTATGCCTCCAGTAACGATATGTCAAATCTTTAAAATTAAGTTGACATAGTTTATTGTATAATTCCCTGTTAGAAGATGATACTTTTAACAGAAACCTATTACATAACAATTCCCTTCTTTGTTCAACAAACAACTCTCCACACTCTGAGTGTATCACATCTATCGGAGTGCTTTTCAAAAAACCTAAACAAAGTCTGAGACATTTATTCTGTAGAACCTGTACAGGAAGTAATAAAGAATTTCTCGCTTGTCCATATAGGAAACAACTAAAATCAAATATGCTGCGTATTGTCGCTCTATAAAAGAGTAGAGAAATATTGGGATCAGCACCCCATTTCAGGTGAGATATAGCTCGCAGAATATTAAAAAACTGACGCGCTTTCTTTAATAGTGCCTCGATATGAGGCTTCCAAGTCAATGTTTTAACCAAAGTAAGCCCTAAATACTTGGCCACTTTGGTAACTTTAATAGAATGGCCTGCTAGAATAACATTATTTCCTAAAGATAATCTTCTTTTTCTAGAGAATGTACACAACATAGATTTATTCTCCGAAATAGTAAGCCCATGGTTTAGGGACCAGTCATTTAAGACCCCTACGGCTTCCTCCAACTTTTCTAAGCAATCCGTAGCAGAAGCCCCCACGGAATACAAACACACATCATCCGCATACTGAAGTATTCTTAGGTCTTCACTCCCAAGTAAGTCAATGTCTATAGCGTATAATGCGTATAATAATGGAGATAAGATATCTCCCTGGGGCAGGCCTAGCCTAGTCCAGCGTGGACCAAAAAGTTTATCATTGACACGAGTAAACAATTTTCTTTCTGAAATCAGATTAATTACATTCCGCACGAACAAGCTAGGTAAACCTATTTTTATCATTTTAGTAGCTAATATTGGAAGCTGGACATTATCAAATGCGCCAGTGATATCTAAAAACAAAGCAAGTACTGTTTTATTGACAGTTAGCGCTAGTTGTATGTCCGTCACTAATTCGGCTTGACAGTCAATTACAGATCTTCCTCTACGGAAACCAAATTGTGTTCGTGGTATTATATTATTGAATTCTAACCACCATTCGAGTCGGATTTTAATTATTCTTTCAAACGTTTTCATAACACAAGAAGCCAGTGAGACAGGTCTATACGATTTGTAATCATTTTTTGGTTTATTGTTTTTAAGGAGCGGTATAATTATGTATTCTTTCCATTCATCTGGATATTCACCTGAAGCCCACAATTCATTAAAAATATTTAGGAGAATTTGTTTCCCGATCGCAGGCATATGGTATAGCATTACATAATGAATGTTATCGCTGCCCGGGGATGTATTAGGGCTATTTTTAATCGATTTATTAAGTTCCTGCAAAGTAAAAGGGACAAGAAGTTGATGATTATCACCAGAATTTTCATTAATATCTATTAAGTTCTGAACAAAATGAGGAGATAGTGCATTCTGAAAATCTTCAACCCAATCCCCTGCAACTAGAGGAGAGAGTGAGGAATATTTATTTTGAATTTTTTTGATTTTCTCCCAAATCTGCTTAATGGGAATATTCCTGTTTAAGTTACTGCAAAAAGTAGCCCAAGATTTCTTTTTAGCCTCTTTAATAACCTTTTTAGCTGTCGCCGCAATTTTCTGATATTCTAGAAAATTCTCAAGAGAGGAAAAATTGATATACTTTCGATATGCTGCCTTTCTTTTTTTAATAATTTCGTCGCAATCCGAGTTCCACCATACCTTAACAACTGAGAAACTATTACCTTTGTTTTTATACTGGGGAATAGAAACTTCTGCAGCTTTATTTATAATATTAATTAAATCATTATATTTAATAAATTCTATAGAATATTTATTTAAAATGTTTAAGAAATGTATTTGATAAATATCCCACTCTGCGTTTTTATACGCCATCTCCGATGTGTACTTCTACTAATGTTCGATAATAGTTTTGACTCACTAGTAACCAAAATTGGCAAATGATTAGAGCCCATTGGGTCATCCAATGTTTGCCATTTAAAATATGAACATACTTCTGGGGAACAGAACGTTAAGTCCAGAGCAGAATAATTGATATGATTCACATTTTGAACTAAAGTTGGTGACCCATCATTTAGATAAACTAAGTTATTCTCTTCAATCACGTCCAAAAGTATTTTCCCGTTGCTGTCATCGAAACTCGATCCGAAGTTACGATGGTGAACATTAAAATCCCCGCCAATAATTAAAGGTTTTGGAATGCCTTTAATAAAATTATCCCATTGTACAGAAGTTACGCGATTATTAGGTCTGTTATATAATGATACAATAGTAATGGTTTTTTGTTTATTCAATGGGATAGTGACAGCGACTGACATCAGACCATCTATTACAAACATGTTATTTATTTCTGTGAATGGAATTGAACTTTGCACTAACAGTGCAACTCCAGCTCTACCATCTGCCCTTGGTAAGTGAACCATATTGAAGCCTCTAAATTTTATATTTGAATTAGGTTTAAACCAAGTTTCCGATATTAAGGCAATATTAATATTTTCTTTCTCTAAACATTGTTCAAGGCTACCCTTATTTGCTACAGCAGATCTAGCATTCCACTGCAACAATCTTATTTGTTGGGTCATTTGAGTTTTTTTTTAATTTATTTAAAGAATGAGACAGATTTTTTAATACTTACTAATTAGCAATTAGTAAACTATAATAGTATTTGTGAATAATTTTATCTAGGTAATGAATAATTATCTTAATATAAGAAGAAATAAAAAAATAAATACTAATTGTAATATATCAATACAAATTTCAATAGTGCTTGTAGGACGATGATATGTACATACCTAATATAAATTTTTATAATAATATAAAATGATTTGTTTTCAGCTTCTTTATAAAGATACATTTAAAATAGAAAATAATATACATTAAATGTTTTTTAACAACGAAATATATACTACTCTTCTCTTAAATTATCTATTCTATCTTTAATAATAAGTTTCAATTTATCGTCATTAATCTCCTTAATCTCATTAAAATTAAAATTTTTCAAAATTGAATATACGGCCTCATAAACGGTCTCAGTGTTTTTATTTACTTTAATATTTGAGGTGCTGGGCGATTCTTTATTTATTACGGGAGGATGATGAGGATTTGAAGTAATTAAACCTCCGGTAATATTTTTGGGAGCGGGGACTTGAAATAAAGATTTATTTATTTCTTTAATGTCAAAATGTGGTGGTGATGGGGTTAACAGTGGTCTATTTCTTTTCATCGACCTTGTGAAATTCGCAGAGGTCGCAAATCGCCTACCAATATTTTCATTAGCGCTTTTCAGAAATGGAAACTCGTTCAAATCATCGAGCCCAGGTGCATTTTTTTCAGCAATAGCTGCAAAGGAATTGCTATTGAGGAAATTCTTAGCGTCAGAGTAAGAAATATTATTATTGGCCATAACTTGCTTTATAGATTTTTCTTTCTTGTAAGAGGGGCACAGCGCTTGGTTAGAGGCGGTGTGA
Source organism: Triatoma infestans (assembly GCA_011037195.1). Classification (NCBI taxonomy): domain Eukaryota; kingdom Metazoa; phylum Arthropoda; class Insecta; order Hemiptera; family Reduviidae; genus Triatoma; species Triatoma infestans. The sequence goes on from JAAEAF010006935.1 coordinate 40,761, forward strand.
TTCCCGGCTCCACAGTTTACACACTTTCTATCTGTGCTATCACAGTTTATTTCAGAGTGTGAACCACCACACTTTTCGCACCTTTCCGCCCCTTTACATTGGTCCTGGAAGTGACCGTATCTATAGCACCTTTTGCACTGTATTACACCCTGTATGTATGTGTGGACCTCACAACTGACATAATGGATATATACATGTTTAGGCAACGATTGACCCCTAAGAGTCATCATAACTGACTGAGTAGGAATCAGTTTTATTTCATTACTATCCTTGTCGTGATATTTTCTTTTT
>JAAEAF010006936.1:0-24806 GCA_011037195.1 Triatoma infestans
TGTACAGTCGATGTGCTGCTTGTTGTACTGTTTCAGTGTTTGTGTCTTTATCTATTGTTTCGTTTGTAACACAGAAAGAAGATGAAAGTATAGTCCGCAGTGTGCGAGATTGGAATGTCTGAATTTTTTTCAAATGTGTCTGTTTAGCCGCTCCCCAAAGCTGAAGTCCGTATGTCCAAATTGGTTTCAATAGAGTCTTGTAAATTAGGAGTTTGTTGTTTATGTTTAATGTGGATTTTGTCTTTAGTAATCTATATAACTGTTTGAAACGTAAATTAAGTTCAAGTCTTTTAGATTTTAACATGTGTTCCCCAAGCTAGTCGTTTGTCCGAGTGCATCCCTAAATATTTTACCGAGTTACTTAACGGTAATGGTTCGTTATCATATTTCACAGGTATATCTTCCGTCTTTTTTAGAGTAAAATGTACTGTTTTTGTTTTGTTTATATTGAGTTTACTTTTCCATGTGATGTTCCAGTTATGCAAGTTAGTCAAATGCTGCTCCAATATTAATTTGTTGGTTATTATGTCTGTGTTGGTAACAAGTAGTGCTGTGTCATCCGCATAGGTCGCAGTAACAAGATTCGGATGTTCAGGTATGTCGTATGTGTAAATATTGTATAGCCCCAGAACACTCCCCTGCGGGACTCCAGCCTCAATGGGATGAATGTCGGAGATAACTGTATTTACCCTAACACTGAAGAATCTGTCCTCGAGATAAGATTTTAGCAAAAGGTAATAAGTGAAAGGTAGAATTCTCTTTAGTTTGACAAGCAATCCTGGGTGCCATACTTTATCGAAGGCTTGGAAACATCTAGAAAAATGCCTGTACATATCTGTTTGGATTCGAGAGCGTTAGCAATGTGTGTTGTGACTCTTTGTATTTGATGAATAGTAGAGTGCTGTTGTCTGAAGCCAAATTGATGCTGTGGTATGATACGGTCTGTATAATGTGTAATTCGTTTTATGAGCAGTTTTTCTAGTAATTTTCCTAGTATCGGAAGCAAACTAATTGGTCTGTAGGAAGTAGGCTCTGTAGGAGATTTGCCAGGTTTTGGTAACATAGTTACTAAGGAATATTTCCAGATAAGAGGGAAATAAACAGTCCTTAGTGATGCATTAAATAGAAACGTGAGATACAGTATTGCTTTTTTTGGCAATAGTTTAAGGATATCTGCAGTAATGAGATCGTATACCGGTGATTTCTTGTTTGACAAGTTCTTAATAGCATGTTGTACTTCTGCGGGTGTAAAAGGTTTTGGTGGAAGTGAAAGTTGGAGTGGTTCATACAATTCATTTCTTGTTCTATTGTGAGTCTCTTCTTCCGCATAGTTATGAGGCTGGAAAACTTGTTGGAGGTGGTGGGAGAAAAGTGAGGCTTTTTCTTCGTCAGTTGTTGTCCATTTTCCATTGTCGTTTCTTAAAGGTGATGTGACAGGTATGTAGTGTAAAATGCGTTTTGTTGTCCTCCATAAGCTGTAGTCTTTGGTACTAAGGGATTGTAAGTATTGGTCTTGCCTTTTAGAATTTAGGTCGTTTAGTTCAGTGTTAAGATGTCTTGTGACTTGGTTGTAGTGCGCCCTGTGTGATAGTAGACGTGTGCGTTGCCACTGCTTTCTTAGAGTCCGCTTTTCGCGCAACAATAGTCTAATATGGTGAGGTAAGCAAGTAGCTGTTCGTGGCTTGTGTTGATGATTGTGTCTAGTCTGCGATTTATATATTGCTGCTTGGATTAGTGTTGTAAATGCTTGTACCGCCTTGTCAAGTTCATCAGAACTCTTCAAGGAAATGTTTAAGTTAATTGTGGAGTTAATTTTGTTTTGAAAATCTTTTACATCTAAGACACCCTCGATTAATCTAGCGTACTTTGTGTTTGTGTAAAGATTGAAATTAGACTGAGTAAGTAATACTGCAGAGTGATCAGAATCCAAGTCAGGAAGTGTTTGGATAGTTAGATTATGTGTGTTTATACCTTTGATTAAGAAAAAGTCTAGGACATCAGGAATTCTGTGACGATCAACTGGCCAATGTGTGGGGGAGGAAGGTGCAATTGGAATTAGGTTGTGCCTTAGATTCGGCCTGGTGGTGATGTTAGACGGGAGCCCCAACAGATATGTTTTGCATTAAAATCACCTCCAATGATAACCCTTTGTCCTGCTATTCGAAGAAGTTCATCGAATATCCAAGGTTCTAATCGATGATTTGGTGATCTATAAAAAGAAATCATTACTATAGTACCTCTGTCAGTGTAAAGTTTAATAGCACTCATCTGTATGGCATCAGTTTGTGGTAGCATTACAACTTCTTGTTTTATGTAGTTGTTTATAAGTACGGCTGTGCCTCCGCGGGGAGTATTCTGGGGGTGGTCATTTCTGTAAAGAGTGAAGTAGGGTAAAGAGAAGTATGACCGGGATGTAAAGTGAGTTTCAGTAATAAGAGCTAAGTCAATATGGTTATCTGTAATAAATTGTTTGAATATATTTTGTTTAAAAAATAGTCAGTTTGCGTTCCAGAGAAGTATTCGTAAATGTGACATTAGTTCTGCTGCAGCAGTGATGGCAGAATTTGTTGTATGTTTGAGACTAAGTGGGTGAGTATCTGAGTAAGTATCGGTTGCAGTACTGTCTGCATAGTTAGAGTTAAATTAGAGTTGTAAGCGATTCACTTAGTGTAGGCAAGCTGTGGTTGGATGTTGTTGGTATATTTTGTGGATGTAGTGGTGCTGCTGGGGTTGTCTTCTTCATAGCCTGTGCATAGGTTTTCTTCGTTGGGTCCATCACCAAATTTGTATTACTGGTTATAGTTTCTGTTCTTTCTGAAGGCGATCTGGCCTTAGCTGGGCAGTAACTGGATCTGTACCTTGAATCTCTTTGCTGCTGAAGAAGTTTGTGCACCTGACAGCCTTTGTAGCTAGCAACATGGCCATTACCACAGAGTGCGCATTTGGGAGGTATGTCCCTTGGTTTTACACACATTTGTGAAGGGTGCTGTTCGCCACATTTTACGCACTTTGGAGTGTGATTGCAATACCGTTTTGTGTGGCCATATTCTTGGCAGTTAATGCATTGTACTATATGTCTTTGTGGCTTCGGCTCTTCTACCTTAATAATAGTGTTTAATATATGCTTTATTTTGAAAACATCTGTATTATTTGGGGCTTGCTTAATATCGACAAAGAAGATCGGAAGAGGTGTTTTGGTTGCTGGGTGCAATGCATTAACTACCTGAATAACAGTATGGTTTTGGCTTGCTAGTTCATTAGTAATTGCTTTTATATCGGTGGTGTGATGGAGGTTTCTTAGTACTATACGGTAAAGTTTGTCCTCTTTCAACTGATAGGTGTGAAAATCACAGTTCTCTCTTTTGAACAAATGAACCAGAAGTTCTGTAATCGTCAGGGGTGCTGGGAAGTATTTTAACCTGATTAACTTTGCATATGCATTTAAATTTGTCAAGACCTACCACTTTTTCCAGAACTTCACGCAGTTTATTATAATCTGATACATTTCTTAGAAATATGGGTGGTGGTCTAGGTTGGATGTTTGATATGGTATGTGGTTCTTCAGACTGTGTCTGCTGAGCAAGTACAGAAAATTTGTTGGATGTGCAGAAACTTTGTTGGCTGCTGCTAGTGAGGTTATGTATGACTTTGACTCGCTTAGGGACTGACCACGGACCGTTTTCTGTGTCCGGTGCCGAATCCATTTGTATCGAACCAAATGGAAACGCGATTACACTTATTCCGTCACTAATTTATTGAAAAATAATAAATACTTAATACACACACTTAGTTGCCAACTTTTATCGATAGAATTTACTGTTATTTAATTGCAGCAGTATAATGCTGACATTTTAGTAGTTATCACTCACAATGTAAATATTATATAACAGAAAACAATTAAAAAGTAATTTATTTTCCACAGAAAAATATTTTCTGAAAACGCCCCACCATATCTTAACCCTAATAATTGGAAATAATATTTTCATAATCGTAACATTTTTTCCCTCTTACAGTAATAAGAAGATCTTCTAAAAATTGATATTCCTAGAAAAAATTCTTCAAATAAAAGTGATAAGCATTTATGTGCGTGGATATTATACGATGTTTAAAGACAATCAACCATTTTCCACAAAATCGCTAAAAACCGAAAAAAACATTCAGTAACGACGCACTTGGGTTATTATTATTATTATTATTTATCTGTGGGGAGGGACCAAACCCTATGCTATCCAAAGTCTCACTGGGCCCATATAGCTAACCCAAGAAAAAAAAACAACAACAAACCGGGTCTAGAACAAATATCCAGACCCGGGTCTAATCCATCTAAGATTCACCGCAGTCCTAACAAATCGGATAATAACCTATGCTCTTCCACAGACATCCTGTTCCCACCAAAGCTCCCATGAACCTAATTTCTTCACAATCCAGGCAATCTGTCATGAGATGGATGTGTGTTTCCACTTTCTCACGGACTATACAAAAGTGAAGCTTGAGCCCCATTATGTAGAGATGTCTCCTTAAAGCACAATGTCCAGTAAGGTATCCAACCAGATGCCTGAGACACCTCCGTGAAAGACACAGCAACGTCTCACTAATAGCCCTGACCAGATCCCCAATGAGCATTTTTGGACCCTACAATCAACTGTGTACATCCACATAAACAACAACAAACCGGGTCTAGAACTAATATCCAGATCTGGGTCTAATCCATCTAAGATTCATCGCAGTCCTAACAAATCGGGTAATAACTTATGCTCCGTTAAGGGGAATAACCTATGCTCTTCCACAGACATCCTGTTCCCACCAAAGTTCCTGAACCTAATTTGCTCACAATCCAGGCAATCTGCCATGAGATGGATGTGTGTTTCCTCCACTTTCTCACAGACTCTACAAAATGAAGCCTGAGCCTCATTACGTAGAGATGTCTCCTTAAAACACAATGTCCTGTAAGTGATCCAACCAGATGCCTGAGACAGCTCCGTGAAAGACACAGCAACGTCTCACTAATAGCCCTGTCCCGGATCTCCGATGAGCATTTTGGACTGCCGACAACCAACTGTGCTCATCCACAAAAATGAATGCTGTGAAGCTGTCCATGACTGGAAGCCTGGCAGACATGTGCCAGAAGACACGGCAACAGCAGGCTGAGGACCAACGAAAGGGAGAGAGGCGCCAAATTTGGTAAACCTGTCCACCTCCTCATTCCCAAAATTCCCATAGATCGATTCAATGCTAAAATCACAAAGAAAGAGGAAGGGTAAAGATAACGGTCAACGTGGGCAACACTCTCCACTACCCGCACTTGGGTTAATGGATTTTTTTGAACAAAACCTTCGGGTCAGATGCGGTGGGACAACTTCAACGGAATATTTTTCCCATGATTTTTCGATTCTCTCTTACCCTCTCTCTGTCATACACACACGACTATTCACCTAATGCACTTTTACACTTAGCAGACTTCAAAACATATATTCAAATAAAAACTCAATTCCGAAATTGGACACGATTGCAATACTCCCTTTAACAATATGAGAGAAAGTTAATAAACAATCTATATACTGGCTGCAAATTTGTTTTTTTTTTTTTTTATTCGATTTTTAAAGTTTATTTCAGAATTCATGGTTTTTAATGACAAAATAGATGATAAGATTATCTAAAAGTCAGTCAATTAATGTGTACCAGTAATTATGGCAAAAAAAAATCTGGTGTGAAACACTCACACAACTTTCTCTTACTCCAGCTCTCAAAATTATAATTGACAAATCTTATAGTTTGTGTACCAAATTTAACGAAATTCGTCGAAAATTGAAAAAAAACAGTTCAGTAAAAGCCCACTTCCGGTTTACTAATTTTCTTAAACTCGGAATTTTGGCCATCTATTTAATTCTAATTAACTTTGTTTGAATGATAGCATTGTATAATCAACTATGATAGCAATTTAGAAGAAGCTGTAACCCCATCCCTCCCCTAAAAGAGCCCTTAAATAAATTTTCCCAGAGAAATGTTTTAAATAAAAGATGTAGATCTTTGCATGTTTAGTTTATATACGACGTTTCAAGAAAATCGTTGAAGCCATTTTTGAGAAAATCGCAAAAAACTGAAGAAATCATTTAGTAAAGTGTTAAAATAAACGCACTTCCGGTTATCTGATTTTTTTCAAACTCGGAATTTCAATAACATATTTAATTCTAATTAACATGATTAAGAAGACAGAATTGTCTAATAATTTGAAATAGCAGTTTAGATGAAAACCTAACCCCACCCCTCCCCCGGAGTGCCCTTAAATGAATTTTCCCGGAGAAATGTTTTAAATAAAAGTTGTAGCTCTTTGTATGCGTAGTTGATATACCAAGTTTAAAGAAAATCGTCAGAGCCATTTTTGAGAAAATCGCAAAAACGTAAAAAAAAAACTAGTAAAGTGGTACTTCCGGTTGAGGAATTTTGACAGATAAACGTACTGTCAACGGATATTCAAGTTTCAACTTTCTTTCCGACGGTTTTTTCATTTTTGAGCTTATGCTGTTCACGTACCTACACACACACACACACACACACACAGACCATTTGCTTAAAAACCACTTTTTTGGACTCAGGGGACCTCAAAATGGATATTTCCGAGTTATCGAAAATTTGACACGATTACAATACTTCCTCTTACTAGGAGTAAGAGAAAGTAAAAATAATTTGATCAAATTTGGAATATAAATAGTTAGTATTGATTAGCGTATGTTTTTTTATTTTTTTTTTTTAACAAGGCACCGTGACTCCATACATATTTTTGTTTAAAAAGTTAATTATTAATTAAAGTTTTTAATATTGTATAAATTGATACAGTAAATACTGACTATAGGCAGTCTAATAAAGACCGATATCTTTAAGAAGTAAAATGTTTATTTATAATTTTCTATTTTCTCTTTCTTTGAAATATAGATTATATTATCCTTTCATCAATTAAGAAAGAAGAACTTGTTTCTTCAAATTGAAATTGTAATGACATATCAGGGTCATAGCAATGTCAAATTGGCTCCAGCCAGCCGCCATCTTCACAAAGGATGGCAGGAAGAAAGGATAATTTATAACAGGTGGCCCAGCCGGCCGCTGTCTTCAAGACAAGGGCCGCGGCCAAACAAAAACCCCTTGCAATACAAGGGTCAATACATTACATCAAAAACAGCGGCCAGCTGGGCCACTAGTTATAAATTATCCTTTCTTCCTGCCATCCTTTGTGAAGATGGCGGCTGGCTGGAGCCAATTTGACATTGCTATGACCCTGATATGTCATTACAAAAGCGAAACTCCCTCTCAGAGTATTCATTTAAGCACTGCTGCCAATTTTTTTTTTGGTATTAATTACATATTGTATATAAACAATAGCGACTTTTATTTCAATTGCAATAAGTCATTTTTTTCCACTTTCCATAACTTTTATTATTTATTGTCAATAACAAAAATTACAAATAATTATATACATAAAACGTAAAAAAAAAAAAAAAATTACTTAATATTAATTAACTCTTTGATTTAATTGTTTATGTTTATTAAAACATAGACGCTGCCAGGAGTATAATAGGTGTAGTAAATCTTTTAGGTAAACAATGCTTTGTTGAAATAATGACACGCTCTGACAAGTTGCGTGCACCATTGGTCCCTATTAGGGATTATGTTTCACCTTCGCCCAACTGCTTTTCGTTTATCTTACACACTATAACATCTGCATACTGTAAATAACATAGGTACAAAGATATACTTGGTTTATCCTACTGGAAAAATAAACAGTGATAATTTATTTGCTTTACTAAGTAGAGTAAATATGGTAATCTTAAATTGTGTTTAATTTAAACTGTCTACATTAGATTTCTCATAATATATTCTTTACTTTATGGTTTTTGTTGAATGAAATAAGATTGCCGGCACATTGCCAAACAACAGAAATGGACCTATGTATCAAGTCCATTAGGTCATTGTTCGATAATTTCAAACAGTGATTTAAACAGTTTGAGAATTTAGCCAATAGTAACTATAATACTCAGCCAAAATAAGTCGGCTTTTATTAAAATAATATTTATCTCAGGGTTCAAATTAAATAATAAAAATCATTTTGTTTATTCCCGATAGGAATAATTAAATGATAAAACAATTTAGTTTTTACAACAAATATGATCATTATTCCACTAAAACGACTGGCTAAATTTGTACTTTTAATCCCTAGAGATTAAATTAAAAGCATTAATCTCTAGGGATTAAAAGTAAGTACAATGTAGCCATCTTTCAAAATAAAAATATTTTACGGTTTGGATACAACTGCTAAAATATTATTAATAATATTAAAAGTAAAACATAAACATAACACTAGAGTGTAACAAAATTCTGCGTTATTATTTTGTTTTTTTAATCTTCAACCTCAACAGTACATTACCCCAAAAGTTACTTTACTAAACAGGAATTTACACAAATTTGTGACGATTTAAGAAATTACCCAGTTGAAATCTAGAAATTCGGGCGATTTTTACGTCACTACTTCAAAAAGGGCTACTGACAGAAATGTCGCTTTCAAAATTAATGAAGTAGAGAGAGAAGGATGACGGGCTGGTTCAAAAAATTTAGAGAGGATAATATGAAGCTGGAAAGTAAGTTCATCCAGGACGTTCTCTCTCCTTAGATTCAGAGCTTTTGGCGACAGCTGTATAGGTGGATCCTTGTTCTAGCACCTCAAATCGTTCAGGTAAATTAAGCGGTTCCCATTCAACCATAAACCGCCACTTGTGAGCAGCCGCCATCTACATCAATTTACGCCCCAACTTTGCCGCATGCTGAGTTGATATCTGCAAAAACCCTACTTCAAAAGCCATGTATTTTTGTTTCATCAAATGAATTATTACTTCCTCAGCGCCCGCTCTAAAATTTAGAGGAGCCATTTTGGTTGTGTGAGAAAAATATTGATGTGATAAATATTCTATTAATAGAAAATTTCACATATCGATTTTTTTCGTTCGCTAAAAATTTACAGTGCGTAGCATATTTATATTGTTTATGTCTAAAAGCTAAAAAATATTTACAGTATTACTGAAAAAATGAACGCAGAATTTGTAAAGGACGATGCTTGAATTTGTTTTTGAACATGCATATACTTCTCTGAACAGAATAGCATTAGCACGCCAGCAGATTGCTGCTTCAGTTTGTGTTTGAACATTCATAGACTTGCTTAAAAAAAAAAGAAATGAATGTATATATATCCTTAAGGGGCGGCAATTGGGATTGCTCGAGAAAGCTGTAGGCCTTTCTTTCGAGAGTTACGTATAATGACATTACCCTCGGTTTTCATTTTCAAACATTCACTAAAAAAGAAAAAAGACTTGTTATTAGATGTTAGAGGTGATAAACATACTCATAATTTACGTAATAAAGAAGATTTATGCGTACCTTATAAGAGACTTGTGATGTCTGACTTCCATTCCAGTGTTATATCGGCGAAAATATTTAACAAAATTCCTTCAAGAATTAGACAGTTAAGTGAGAAACACTTGAAACAATCGGTTAGTGAATTTTTAATAAAAAATTGCTTTTATGATATTAAAGATTTCTTGAACACAAAGTGGAGTGATGAACAATTTCATGTGATGTGAAGTGGACTGAATGTATTAAGTTTGTTTTTATGATAATTAGTGTAAAGTTCATTTTATTCTTGTTATTGGAATTTGTTATTTTGTTGACATTATATTGACGAGCCTTTTATATTATAAAAATGTATCCAGGCAAATAAATAAAATAAATTCGTCTTTTTGTTCGGGGACGTAACCGCTAGAACGGCGCTGCGTTGCGTTGAAAAAAGGTTTTATTTCGACAAGGAACAAACTAAAACAATGGTTTAGACCAGGCCCGAAGTGTAAGTTTTGAGAAATAAGGTGATCTACGAGGGAGTCATTCATTTTGAACCTAATAATATACATTGGTCGTGCAATTACATCTGAACTTTACTGTACTCTACTCAGCTAGAATGCGTACACTCCGTTTTAGCTGCAAAATATCTCTTTTGAGTTAATTAAAAAAGGGATTTCTCCCTTTAACAAGAAAACGCAAAATAATCTCAGAAAGTATTGAAGGAGCTTCTGCGCGGTTTTGCATAAAAATTTAGACTGGATTGGTAAAGCTGTGTAACAATTTTTTCATGGTTGGAAAAATAGATGCACCTACCTACAACTCTAAAAATCAATTTTCTCAAACGAATATTTCAATAAAATTTATACTTGGTTTAATGAAAATTTGCTGGAACATTTATTTAAAGAAACTTTCGAGAAACTGAGAATCCATCCCTCCTCAGCAGTTCTTTCAGTCGGCAGTTTCTGTTCGAAAACATCTTGTTAGATTTTGCAGCTATTGATATTCCATTTGAATTTTTTGCAACTTTTTGTGATTGATTAAGCTGTTTACTCAAAGATAAATGCCTCTCTCCCTCATAGACACACACACACACACACACATGTACATTCCAAAATCAAGAATATTTTGTCCAGTGACCACACAACTTGTACTCCCAAATAGCAAATCTGACGCCATCGCAATATTTCCTCTAACAGTAGTAAGAGAAAGTAAAGTTTTTCCCCCGAAAGAAAAACAAAATATAGACCAAAAAGTACTATTTTATTTATAATAATTATTTCTTTAATTTTGTTACTATTTTTTTTTCAATTGGGCATAAAAAGTATTTTAATTGATAATTGATTTATTGATCTTGAAATATCGAAATAATAAGATACTTCTTATTGCAATGATTTATATTCAAGTATATACTTACTTACTAAGTGGCTCTACAGCATGATGTGGGCCCAGACCTCCTTGACAATTTTTCGCCAGACCTTCCTGTCACTCGCCTTTTGTTTCCAGTTATAGATACCAACAGCTCTAATATTCGACGTCTCGTCACCATTTTCTGAGCCGACCTCTTCTCCTTAAGCTTAACACTGACGAAAATAAAAACTTTTTGGGCCATTCTAGCGCCTTAATTTGATGAAGCGTACAATGTCAATCTGTTTTGAACATTTCCTCCAACTAATCATTTTTCCTGGATCTCCAAGCATCCTCGACCAGGTTCGGGTCAAATATCCTTCTTAATAATCTTTCCTTCGGCGACTAATAGTTTGTTTCGTATCTGAAGCACTCAACACCCACGTTTCAGCAACAAAAGTAATCATGGGTCTTATAGGGGTTTTATATAATTCTATTTTCATCGCTTTTGATAGAAGAGAGGATCTGAATAATTCTCGATTCGCAAAATAAGCGCGGCTACCAGACAAAATGCGCTCATTTATTTCATTAGCAATTGTATTCTCGGCGTTTACTCTATCCCATGTTTCAACTGTTTCAAAACAGTAGTTCTTTACCTCGAAGTATCGAGGAGCTTTATTTGCATTTGTGCTGATTGATATACGATTCGTACATATATATTCAGTCCTTGCTTTCATTTATTACAAGTCCTTTGCGCTTTCCTTCCTCTTCCTAATATTAAAGTAAATTTTTTGAATGGGCAACTATTTGGCGAGCAATTTTCCTAATACTAAAACTTGCTCAATTAATTGGTATTAAAATGATGTCGTAAACCTTCGAATTATGCGAAATGGGCCGCGCTAATGAAAAAAAACATTCATGCAGAAAATCTGTGAAAAACATATTTTAAATGGCTTTCTTCGGTGCTATCGATTGGCATGCTCTCTCCATACCTTGTCCCTTGGAGCTTTAAATATATTTACCGATTTTAAAGCTTTACTTGGATTTAAGTCATTGGAGATTATCATTTTACAGAAATTATTACATATTATTATGATAGAATATAAATTATATAGGTGTATCCAGTGTTGCCAGGTTGGGACAATGAAAATTCCCTAGCACTCTCTGGAAAATCCCTTTTTTAGCTCAAAAATCCCTACAAACTTAAATTCTTAGGAATTTTGATATGATAGGAATACATTTTTAAATAACATTTTACTACAAAAATTGTTTACCTTAATAATGATCATCCTATGTACCAACATGGTCTCCACAGCTATAAACTTCTCTGTTATCATCCTCTTCCTCCATATTTACATAATCTATAATAATACTTTAGCCTACATTTAAGAACAAAAAATTAACACTTTCTGAGGAATACGGTAAAAAGCTCAACTATTAACTATAGAAAAATATATTACTTTAGCGATAGGTCAATCAAACGGTCACACGAAGACGTGAGTTGCAGTTGCAAACAACACTACAAGGTTAATGACTAATATATGCATGAACAAACAGCAATTGAGCAATATGCTCTGATTCTCCACAGTAATGAAATTAAAAAGAGGAATATCCCCCTTAACCAATACCATTTACCCATGTTCTTATTCAAACAGGAATGTCCAAGCAGAAAAAAAAAATTGAATTTAAAAAAATTAATTTGTGCAGTTGAATTAGTTTGTGTGTTGAGTGTAGGGTGAATATTCCCTACGTTTTACACATTTTCAAAGAAAAATCCCTCAATCCCTTTAGTACCTTAAATCTCCCTACAAGAGGGATTTTCCCCTACCCCTGGCAACACTGGGTATATATCATTTAGAAAAAAAAATCTGGTGTGAAACACTCACACAACTTTCTCTCACTCCTGTTCTCAAAATTATAATTGACAAAATGTTATAGTTTGTGTACCAAATATAACGAAATTCGTCGAAAACTGAAAAAGCTGTTCAGTATAAGCGCACTTCTGGCTTACAATTTTCTTAAAACTTGGAATTTTGGCCATCATTTCTACTTAATTTTGTTTGGATGATAGAATTGTATAATCAACTATGATACCACTTTAGGGGAAGCGGCAACCTCACCCCTCCCCTGAAACTGCCCTTACATGAACTTTTCCAGAGAAATGTCTTAAATAAAAGATGTAGATCTTTGCATTTTTATTTTGTATAGGAAGTTTCAAAAAAATCGCGGAGCCATTTTTGAGAAAATCGCGAAAAATGAAAAAATCATTTAGTAAAGTGTCAAAACAAACGCACTTCCGGTTATCTGATTTTTTTTCAAACTCGGAATTTCAACAACATATTTAATTCTAATTAACATTATTTAGATGACAGAATTGTCTAATAAATTGAAATAGCAGTTAAGATGAAAACCTAACCCCACCCCTCCCCCAGAAGTGCCCTTAAATGAATTTTCCTGGAGAAATGTTTCAAATAAAAGTTGTAGCTCTTGTATGTGTAGTTGATATACCAAGTTTAAAGAAAATCTTCGGAGCCATTTTTGAGAAAATTGCAAAAACGTAAAAAAAACAACTAGTAAAGTGGTACTTCCGGTTGAGGAATATTGACACATAACGCACCGTCAGATCCCATGGTGATACCTAAACGTAATATCAAGTTTCAACTTTCTACGATTTTTCGTTTTTGAGCTATGCTGTTCACATACATACATACATACATACACACACACACACACACACACGGACACACACACCCACAGACCATTTGCTAAAAATCACTTTTTTGGACTCAGGAGACCTCAAAATGGATATTTCCGGTGAAAACTCAATATCGAAAATTTGACACGATTACAATACTTCCTCTTACTTAGGAGTAAGAGAAAGTAAAAATATCATGTTCTCTTTGAAACATTTTCAATAAATATTACCAAAACATCCGCCAATAGCCTACCTATTAATAGCTAGCCCCAATCATAAAACTCAAGTATGTATTACACAAACGCAACACAAAGACGTCAGCACGGTTTTGCCTACACGGAAATATCTTTATACCAATATTAGGTCAGAACCATGTTTGAGATTTATTTTTACTTCCTCTTTTTACTTATCAGTAGCTTTGGGGAAGGAAAGTAATAATTGTAGGAATATGTAACCTATTTAGTTATATAAAAGGGTGCAGCATTTTTTTGTAAAAACTTATCAGAGCACGTTCGTGTTAGCTGTCTTAGTAATTTTAAGAAAAATATCTTTTTACTTTCTCTTACTCCTAGTAAGAGGAAGTATTGTATCGTGTCAAATGTTCGGGATATCGAGTTTTCAAAACAAAATAAAAAAAAAAGACGAATATCCGTTTTGATTCCTGAGTCCAAAAAGTGGTTTTAGCGAACTGGTCTGTGTGTCTGTGTGTCTGTATGTGTGTGTATGTATGTGAACAGCATAGCTCAAAAACGAAAAATCGTAGAAAGTTCAAACTTGATATTACGTTTAGGTATCACCATGGGATCTGACGGTGCGTTATGTGTCAATATTCCTCAACCGGAAGTACCACTTTACTAGTTGTTTTTTTTACGTTTTTGCAATTTTCTCAAAAATGGCTCCGAAGATTTTCTTTAAACTTGCTATATCAACTACACATACAAAGAGCTACAACTTTTATTTGAAACATTTCTCCAGGAAAATTCATTTAAGGGCACTTCTGGGGGAGGGGTGGGGTTAGGTTTTCATCTTAACTGCTGTTTCAGTATATTAGACAATTCTGTCATCTAAATAATGTTAATTAGAATTAAATATGTTGTTGAATTCCGAGTTTGAAAAAAATAGATAACCGGAAGTGCGTTTTTACTGAAATATAATTTTCAGTTTTCTGGTATTTTCTCGAAAATGGCTCCAACGATTTTCTTTAAACCAGCGTTGTTAACTATACATATAAAGAGCTACAACTTTTATTTGAAACTTTTCCCCTGATAATTCATTTAAGGGGACTTTTGGGGGAGGGGGTTATGTTTTTCTTTAAAATGCTATCACAGTTGATTATACAATTCTCATCCAAATTGAAATAACTAGAAATTAATATATGACCCAATTCCGAGTTTCAAGGAAATTAGTAAACCGGACAGTTTTACGGACAGTGTTTTCACTTTTCGACGAATTTCATTAAATTTAGTACACTAACTATAAAATTTGTCAATTATAATTTTGAGTACTGGAGTAAGAGAAAGTTGTGTGAGTGTTTCACACCAGATTTTTCAAAGAAAACAAAGTGAATTTTGCCAGGCTATGAATCATTTCTACGTAATTATGAAAGTTTTGTTTTAGAAACATTTTTCTAGAACTAGTATTCACATTATTACAGTTTACATCATACAAGATTATGATAAGCAATATAATAAGTTTTTTTTAATTTAAACCAAATGTAATATTTTCCCGGCCAATGCACATTCAATGCTATGTAGAAAGACTGGGTTTTAACATTTTAACTTTCATTAACATGACGTGTGCTTTTTGTGTTGATCAAAATTTACTTTAATATCATATTTCATTTAGGTGTTTTTTTTTTTTATATTGATTTTACATTAACTTTATTTCCCTAATTTTAGTGCAGTACGTGAAAACTAAAACATTTTAAAACATAATCCCTTTAATTTAAACAACTTTCATTAAAACATTTTTAGCGACCCGTACACGGTCAATAATATTGACAATACCTTAGCGTACTGACAATACTATTGACCGTGTAAGGTGAAAAAATTGTATTGACGTTACGTATTGATAGAGTATTGATGGAAATCCGGATTTTCTGATTTTCCTGTATCAATACTGAAAATTGGAGGGGATATTGACAATAATATTCACCGTGTAGGGGGGGGCGGCGCCAATATTTCCATCAATACTCAGTTCAGTAGTTTTATACAACGTTGAAACTACTAACCTCAACAACAGTGATACAATAACTTACAAAGGTATTTTGGAAAGATTTGTGTATTAAAATAAAACTTCAATCATACATTTTTTAAAGATGATTGTAATTTTTTCTTATTAACATACATTTCATATAGTCAATTAAATAGTCCCTTCATTACAGTTCAGTTCAAAACACGATCCAGTGGAGGTTCTTGGGAAAGATTTGTATACTAAAATAAAACTTAAATCATACATTTTTTTAAAGGTGATTGTAATTTTTTCAAAGTCTTGTAGGATATATATAAAGGTTTCACAGGTTTCTATTACATCTTTGCAATGTGTATAGAATAGATGTCGTCAACTCACCACTGTGCCCTCTATGTGACCAAAAAAAAAAAAAAAATTACAGCTCTGCTGATAGTTGTTGGGGACATTATGACTGAAAACTTCAAGTCTTCAAAATTTCTACCTGTGGCCAAGTACCTCAGGGTTAAAGCTAATCTTTCCCTAACACTTATACTTTCTCTCATATTTCCGTCCTGTCTTTTCAAAAATGGTTCAACCATCTGTAACAGTTTGTTAAAGGTAGGTTCATCCATTCGAAAGTAGTTCTTGAAATCTTCAACATCGCAGAGGCTGATTTCCTTCAAAAGTACTAAATGAGAATATTCATCTCCCTTCTTCAACCATTCTTTCATCCAGTGTTTGCGTTTCACTTGACGAGTAGTGCCAAACGCCAAAATAATAGCTGCGCAAGCTTTTGTAAGATTATTCATTTTTTGGAAGGGAAAACCGAGTAAAACCACGTAGATTCACTCTCCTAGTGGCAGAAGTAGTAAGTACAAGCAAACTTATTGACAAAAGTATTGACAATAATATTGATCGTGTAAGTTAGTGAAGTATTGAGACTGGTTTAGCACGAGGATTGATGGTTGTATTGTCAATATTATTGACCGTATAGGGGCCGCTTTTAGTAAAATAAAGTACTCTTTAACTTTATTTATTTCAAATAATATTTTTGATATATCATTTCCACATAGGTTTGTTGTAAACACATATTTTTGTAAATAAAAAATTAATAGATTTAATGTATTCGCCATTTTTCCATTATTTTTATATTATTTATTAATATATTAATAAGTACAATCGCGTTTCCATTTGGTTCGATACAAATGGATTCGGCACCGGACACAGAAAACGGTCCGTGGTCAGTCCCTAAGCGAGTCAAAGTCATACATAACCTCACTAGTAGCAGCCAACAAAGTTTCTGCACATCCAACAAATTTTCTGTACTTGCTCAGCAGACACAGTCTGAAGAACCACATACCATATCAAACATCCAACCTAGACCACCACCCATATTTCTAAGAAATGTATCAGATTATAATAAACTGCGTGAAGTTATAGAAAAAGAGGTAGGTCTTGACAAATTTAAATGCATATGCAAAGTTAATCAGGTTAAAATACTTCCTAGCACCCCTGACGATTACAGAACACTGGTTCATTTGTTCAAAAGAGAGAACTGTGATTTTCACACCAATCAGTTGAAAGAGGACAAACCTTACCGTATAGTACTAAGAAACCTCCATCACACCACCGATATAAAAGCAATTGCTAATGAACTAGCAAGCCAGAACCATACTGTTATTCAGGTAGTTAATGCATTGCACCCAGCAACCAAAACACCTCTTCCGATCTTCTTTGTCGATATTAAGCAAGCCCCAAATAATACAGATGTTTTCAAAATAAAGCATATATTAAACACTATTGTTAAGGTAGAAGAGCCGAAGCCACAAAGACATATAGTACAATGCATTAACTGCCAAGAATATGGCCACACAAAACGCTATTGCAATCACACTCCAAAGTGCGTAAAATGTGGCGAACAGCACCCTTCACAAATGTGTGTAAAACCACGGGACATACCTCCCAAATGCGCACTCTGTGGTAATGGCCATGTTGCTAGCTACAAAGGCTGTCAGGTGCACAAAGTTCTTCAGCAGCAAAGAGATTCAAAATACAGATCCAGTTACTGCCCAGCTAAGGCCAGATCGCCTTCAGAAAGAACAGAAACTGTAACCAATGATACAAATTTGGTGATGGACCGAACGAAGAAAACCTATGCACAGGCTATAAAGAAGACAACACCAGCAGCACCACTACATCCACAAAATGTACCAACAACATCCAACCACAGCCTGCCTACACTAAGTGAATCGCTTACAACTCTAATTTCCAACACTATACAGACAATACTGCAACCGATACTTACTCAGATACTCACCCACTTAGTCTCAAACATACAACAAATTCTGCATCACTGCTACAGCAGAACTAATGTCACATTTACGAATACTTCTCTGGAACGCAAACGGACTCCTTTTTAAACAAAATATATTCAAACAATTTATTACAGATAACCATATTGACTCACTTTACTGAAACTCATTTTACATCCTGGTCATACTTCTCTTTACCCTACTTCACTCTTTACAGAAATGACCACCCCCAGAATACTCCCCGCGGAGGCACAGCCATACTTATAAACAACTACATAAAACACGAAGTTGTAATACTACCACAAACTGATGCCATACAGATGAGTGCTATTAAACTTTACACTGACAAAGGTACTATAGTAATGATTTCTTTTTATAGATCTCCAAATCATCGATTAGAACCTTGGATATTCGATGAACTTCTTCGAATAGCAGGACAACGGGTTATCATTGGAGGTGATTTTAATGCAAAACATATCTGTTGGGGCTCCCGTCTAACATCACCACCAGGTCGAATATTATACAACATTATACATAAACACAACCTAATTCCAATTGCACCTTCCTCCCCCACACATTGGCCAGTTGATCGTCACAGAATTCATGATGTCTTAGACTTTTTCTTAATCAAAGGTATGAACACACATAATCTAACTATCCAAACACTTCCCGACTTGGATTCTGATCACTCTGCAGTATTACTTACTCAGTCTAATTTCAATCTTTACACAAACACAAAGTACCCTAGATTAATCGAGGGTGTCTTAGATGTAAAAGATTTTCAAAACAAAATTAATTCCACAATTAACTTAAACATTTCCTTGAAGAGTTCTGATGAACTTGACAAGCAGTACAAGCATTTACAACACTAATCCAAACAGCAATATATACATCGCAGACGAGACACAATCATCAACACAAGCCACGAACAGCTACTTGCTTACCTCACCATATTAGACTATTGTTGCGCGAAAAGCGGACTCTAAGAAAGCAGTCGCAACGCACACGTCTACCATCACACAGGGCGCACTACAACCAAGTCACAAGACATCTTAACACTGAACTAAACGACCTAAATTCTAAAAGGCAAGACCAATACTTACAATCCCTTAGTACCAAAGACTACAGCTTATGGAGGACAACAAAACGCATTTTACACTACATACCTGTCACATCACCTTTAAGAAACGATAATGGAAAATGGACAACAACTGACGAAGAAAAAGCCTCACTTTTCTCCCACCACCTCCAACAAGTTTTCCAGCCTCATAACTATGCGGAAGAAGAGACTCACAATAGAACAAGAACTGAATTGTATGAACCACTCCAACTTTCACTTCCACCAAAACCTTTTACACCCGCAGAAATACAACATGCTATTAAGAACTTGTCAAACAAGAAATCACCGGGATACAATCTCATTACTGCAGACATCCTTAAACTATTGCCAAAAAAAGCAATACTGTATCTCACGTTTCTATTTAATGCATCACTAAGGACTGTTTATTTCCCTCTCATCTGGAAATATTCCTTAGTAACTATGATACCAAAACCTGGCAAATCTCCTACAGAGCCTACTTCCTACAGACCAATTAGTTTGCTTCCGATACTAGGAAAATTACTAGAAAAACTGCTCATAAAACGACTTACACACTATACAGACCGTATCATACCACAGCATCAATTTGGCTTCAGACAACAGCACTCTACTATTCATCAAATACAAACAGTCACAACACACATTGCTAACGCTCTCGAATCCAAACTGATATGTACAGGCATTTTTCTAGATGTTTCACAAGCCTTCGATAAAGTATGGCACCCAGGATTGCTTGTCAAACTAAAGAGAATTCTACCTTTCACTTATTACCTTTTGCTAAAATCTTATCTCGAGGACAGATTCTTCAGTGTTAGGGTAAAAACAGTTATCTCCGACATTCATCCCATTGAGGCTGGAGTCCCGCAGGGGAGTGTTCTGCGGCCACTACTATACAATATTTACACATACGACATACCTGAACATCCGAATATTGTTACTGCGACCTATGCGGATGACACAGCACCACTTGTTACCAACACAGACATAATAACCAACAAATTAATATTGGAGCAGCATTTGACTAACTTGCATAACTGGAACATCACATGGAAAAGTAAACTCAATATAAACAAAACAAAAACAGTACATTTTACTCTAAAAAAGACGGAAGATATACCTGTGAAATATGATAACGAACCATTACCGTTAAGTAACTCGGTAAAATATTTAGGGATGCACTTGGACAAACGACTAACTTGGGCAACACATGTAAAAACTAAAGACTTGAACTTAATTTACGTTTCAAACAGTTATACAGATTACTAAAGACAAAATCCACATTAAACATAAACAACAAACTCTTAATTTACAAGACTCTATTGAAACCAATTTGGACATACGGACTTCAGCTTTGGGGAGCGGCTAAACAGACACATTTGAAAAAAATTCAGACATTCCAATCTCGCACACTGCGGACTATACTTTCATCTCCTTTCTATGTTACAAACGAAACAATACATAAAGACACAAACACTGAAACAGTACAACAAGCAGCATATCAACTGTACACTAAGTATCATGTCAAACTGAACGGTCATACAAATCTTTTCATCAACAATATACAAACAACTCTAGTTCCAGAAAGAAGACTAAAACAGAGATGGCCACAAGACTTGTTACATCCACCGTAGACAAACTTCATACTGACTGACAGACCTCACTCAACGACATTATGAACTAGCATAATTACATTCACACCCATACATTCATTTCACTTCACATTTCATTTATTCACTCCATAAACAAATCACTCCAACAGGGCCATCATTGGATGGGGTACCTGCACACGTTCTACACGTCAGTACATTATCATACAGACAACAGCATTACAGGCAAAACAAATTTTGTGTTGGTACTGTATTACAATAAATAAATTAAAAAAAAAAAAAAAAAAAAAAATCCAATTTTTATATTATTTAAATCATTATTTAGAAGTTAAATAGTCTTCTTTTTTTTTTTTAAATTTTAATATGGCTGTGAGTATGAAATAATTAAACTTAAATTAAAAAGAAAAGTAAAATAAAAATTAAAGGATAAGCCCAGCTTAATCTGATTCAAGTAAATTCAAATCAGAAACAAACTTCCATAAAGTGAGTTCTAATAAGTAATATTTGCGATAAAATATTTAATTATACGGATATGAAGCAGGTACACTTCTGTTATTTTCCTTGCCAGTTTTTTTTTTGTGGGAAGTGTGAATGAAAAATTATGAAAGCCATTAATCACTGTGTATCTGATTCTAAAGAATATTTCATGGTAGATTCTATCTACTCTTTATCTCAAATATTATTAAAATTTTCCGAAACATCTTCAAATATGGAGTGCTCTATTATATTATAGGGAATAAAATTAGTTAAAATCGAATTTACTGCTTTCTTTGGCAATCTCCACTCTTACGACCGACAATCCGCGGCACTGAAAGATAACAGTCTGTAATTAAATGAGTTTTCATTGCAGCATAAGAAAAATTGTTTCTATTTATTAACACACAGACACATTCAGTATTAAGGCTTAATTAACATAGAGATATAGCAGTATTAAGGTGTTTAATTAACACAGAAATACTATATTGTACTTTTAAGACAGCAATTTACAATTCATTTTTTTAATATATTTACCATTTTTTTTTTTTTTTTGTTCAACCGTAATGAGTTGTAACATCCGGCCAACCTATCCCTTTAATTGCCCTCAATTATTAGGGATATAATACTTTCAGTAATCTCACTCTATACCTATTGAAAAGTTCTAAGTCACAAAACTTACATCACAATCTTGAAGATATTTAGGTGTTTTCCGTTCCTTGCTTGCGTGTGTTCCACCTTTGATTCATCCACCGCTTTTGACACGTTCGGTCTCTTTCTGGGGAAAACGAATTTATGCCTTTTCCTTCACTTACATTATATTCCTCGTTACGAACCAGTTCATCAGAGGGCTTCAACCACTTCAGGTCACAGACATGCATCGATGTTGCAAAAAGTCTTCCATTTTGTCCCCGCAGCTCAATGACGGTATATGAATCACCATCTCTGACAGCAGTGACTCACAAGAGCCTATATCTTGGTTGCGTTATTTTTTTTTTTTTTTTTTGTAGGAACAGTCCAGTGGCAAATTTCGGCAGGCATTGGAATATTTCGTTGCTAAAAGTAAAATCGTTATCCCACAAGTTTTGAAAAGTCTAGCAAATTGCAAGTGCAGTACATGGAAACTTAAAATTTTGCTATTTAATTCTCTTGTTTCTTTGTTTCATCCGTTTTATATATGCTCGGAAATATGGGCTCTCTTTTTTTTTTTTTTTAACGGGGGGGCCAACGCACTGCGACCTTGAGCAGGTCTATTGTGCTATGCCCCCTGGGTGCCACAGGCTTGCCCATAGCACCCAAACGGATGCCCAATTGAACATGCGTTCTACAATATCTCCATCAGGTTGAGGTCCCTGAGGAATCCTAATACCCTGACGGGCTCTAGAGAGGGTATATCCCCCTCCTCCACCTGGTAGCTACCCAGGTTCCTGAACCTTCTCTGAGTGGCAGCCTCGCAGTCTGTTAGGAGATGTATTGGAGTTTCCTCCAACTCCCCACAGAATCTGCATGAGCTGTCACTTTCCAAGCCCAGCTTCGCCAGGTGTCCTCTAAGTCGGCAATGCCCCGTGAGGAAACCCGTAAGTACGCGGAGCTTGTTCTTACTCAATCCAATGCAGGCCTCCGACCTCCGTTGGTTATAATTTCCCAAGCAGATCTTGGCCTGCCGCAACCTGGGGAGGGAGTACCAGAGTTGAGATCTCTTCGTCTCCTCCTCCTTCTTAAGTTCCTCTAACAGACACTGGTCGCTAATCCCACAAAAAGGTTCCGGCCCCAAAAGTGGTGTCATAGCGCCTATCTTGGCCAGGGCGTCGGCCGTCTCATTCCCTTCAATGCCAACATGCCCCGGCACCCACCAAAGGGCTCTCCCTTACACAGATATTATTGAAAAAATGCAAATTAGATTTTTTAAGCTGTTATTAAATTTGCCAGTTTAGACCCCCCGATCACTACATTGGGTTAGAAACTTGCCAAGATACATTTGAAATCTGTCGTTATTTAAAAGAGCTTTGAAATGATGGTTTGAAATTATTGTTGGAACCTGAGGATAGCAATTTGAGATTATGCTTTGCAAGACTGTCTTAATTCAGAATAAAAAGTACCATTTAAATGGGCTAAATTTGTTCACAGTTCTCTTAATAACTATTGGGGCACAAGATATTTGAGAAGCGCAGAATCCAAATTGTTATCAATATTCCAAATTTATTGGCAAGATTCAATAATAACTGTATGAGTATAGAAATAAATAGTCAAAGCGCTAACCTCCTCATATAATTCATATTTTAAAAATAATTTACCCTCTTTAACTGTAGATAATTCACACCTCACAAAAAAAAAAGTTCATATTAACAAAATCAGATTAATATAGCCCAAATTCGGTTGGCCTCGAAAAAATATCCATCCTTATATGTATATATAAGGGCGTAAATTTAAATTTGAGGTAAATAGTTTGTGTAATTTATGTAATTTGAAGGCATTGGGATGACCTTTTGCATTTTTTTTTTTAGGTAGCCCAACGTTTAGCTCCCTCTGGGATAAATATTTATATAGATATATAACTTGTAGTGCCTTTTATGTTATTAATTAACCGTGGACACCTTAGAAAAAGTTAATAATATTTTTTATTTTAGTGTAAAAGCTCTCCATTCAAGGGAAGCTCTCAAAGTTAATTAAGTATTCAATAACTTAACATTAAGTAAGTTGTACTTTCTGTTAATCGTTAAGAAGTTCGCTATATTTATTTAGATATTTTTCCATCTACATTTTCATTACTTTTCTTTTCTTATTACAAAGATAAATCGATCTAGTTCACCTCAGTACTGTATTAGATGCTTTTAATTTTTACTTTCTCTTACTCCCAGTAAGAGGAAGTAGTGTAATCGTGTCAAATTTTCGATATTGAGTTTTCACCGGAAATATCCGTTTTGAGGTCCCCTGAGTCCAAAAAAGTGGTTTTTAGCAAATGGTCTGTGTGTGTGTGTGTGTGTGTGTGTGTGTGTGTGTGTATGTGAACAGCATAGCTCAAAAACGAAAAACTGTAGAAAACTGAAACTTAATATTCCGTTTAGGTATCACCATGCGATCTGACTGTGCGTTATCTGTCAAAATTCCTCAACCGGAAGTACCACTTTACTAGTTGACTTTTTTACTTTTTTGCGTTTTTTCAAAAATGGCTCCAAGGATTTTCTTTAAACTTGGTTCATCAACTACATATACAAGGAGCTACAACTTTTATTTGAAACATTTCTCTGGGAAAATTGATTTAAGGGCCCGTCTGGGGGAGAGGTGGGGTTAGGTTACCCTCTAAAGTGCTATTTCAGGTTATTACACAATTCGGTCATTTAAATAATGTTAATTCGAATTAAATATGTTGTTGAAATTCCGAGTTTGAGAAAAATCGGAAAACCGGAAGTGCTTTTGTTTTAACACTTTACTAAATATGATTTTTTCACTTTTTCGCGATTTTCTCAAAAATGCTCCGACGATTTTCTTGAAACTACACATATAAACTAAACATTCAAAGATCACAACTTTTATATCAAACATTTCTCTGGGAAAATTCATTTAAGGGAACTTTTAGGAGAGGGGTAGGGTTACAGCTTCCTCTAAAGTGGTATCACACTTGATTATACGACTCTATCATCCAGAAGAAAATCAGTAAACCGGAAGTGCGCTTTTACTGAACAGTTTTTTCAGTTTTCGACAAATTTCGTTAAATTTGGTACACAAAC
>JAAEAF010006937.1:0-11037 GCA_011037195.1 Triatoma infestans
TATGCAAGTTTTATTTTAGATTGATCAAAACTATGGTTAATTAATTATAATTAAGAGTTTAAAAATAAAATCTATAATGGTTTATTGTGGTTGGTTTCGCAGAGCTGGAAAGCGTCAGAGATATTTTCAGAGACATGATTTCGTGCAAATATCTCTGATGATATAAAGGTTCATTTGCAAGGATTAACTTTATCTGAAATTTTGATAATCGTTAAGACTACTGTATTTGATGTTGCAAAATGGATCACTGAGGGGATCAAACCTAAACTGCCATTTTAAAACATTTATTTGATATGTACACATATATCTGGTTTTTGATTGTTTGTTTCCTAAAAGTGAGGAAGGAAAGATAAAATTTAACGCAAAAATTGCCAGAATATAAAATTAATACTCTTGCAACAATTGCCCTGTTACTTCATCTGTTGCATGCAATGTTACTTGGGGAGTAGCGACCCCTTGGGTCATTAACACAGCTCAGTACTGCATGACCTCGTCAGAACAGTATACTCTACACTTTACATACAAGGACAAACACAGTACACAAACAAATGTCTCCGTCCCTAGTTAATTGGCGTAAGCCAATTGAGAAGGAAGGGATTAGCTCAGTGGTAGCACGCTGGAATAGCAACCAGTCGGGTTCGAATCCAGCATGCTACTCTTAGATTTTCTCTTCCTAGGAGACTCTGCAACTCACTGTACGGTGATAAGCAGTGTTGCCTCTAGCTAGAGATCACTGATTGGAGGCCGGCAGCGCACTAAGAAGGCTCCGAGGCCTTCAGATCTTTCAGTTCGCATTGCGATAATCCCCTACAACAATCTGTATCTATATCTAATTCGGCAACAGTAAATTATAACTTTCCAATTTTGTTCTATAAACATATTCCCTACCTCGTGCTATACTTCGACTGATGACTAAGTTGAAATAATCCTAAATACCAGAACTAAAAATTAGGAACTTAACTTCTGAGATAATATTCTACAGATTATTGAATTAGATATCCAAAAATATCAATGGAACATAACAAATGATTTATTTACACTTCAGTCGTTAAAAGGCTATTGTGGCGATAGGTATAGAAATACTGAACCCAATTCGGCGTTTCAATCTCCAGCTAGCCATTTAGTTTAGGCTCAAGTCCTTGGAACCAAGTCCATTGGTCTCTTCCGACATTTCAATCGGAATCTTCAGTTTTTGAAATAATAAATTTAAGAGAAATATCAAAAGAAAGATATAATCCATACCTTTCATAAATTCCTTGGACCAATTTGTTACTTTGCCATTCCATGTCAGCTAATCGTTTCCAAATATTCTTACTTCAATGCTCTGGTTATTTACTAACCGCGAATGATGGCAAAATAAAGTGAATTTTTAACAGGAAGCTCAAACTTGGTATTCCGTTTAGGTACTACCATTGCATCAGACACTAAGATTTCGGGCAAAATCCATCAACCGGAAGTCCCGCTTTACTGTTTTTTTTTTAGTGTTTTTGTGATTTTCTCAAAAACGGGTCCAACGAATTTTATTTAAACTTGTAGTTAATCTTGTATTGAAAATTTTTCCGGGAGGGAATTCATTAAGGAATTAAATAAAGATAGTTTTAAAGAAACTAAATACCCGATGCGGAATATGTGTTTGAAGAAAAAGGCGGATGACCGGAAATGCCATATGATTAATTGTTTTTTTTTTTTTTTTTTTTTTTTGTCTTTTGTGATTATTCTCTAATAAAAAATGCCGACGGTTTTAAACACTAATAAAAATGTACGTGTGAGAAAGATTACCCATTTCGCAGAAATTCGTGTGAGTATTTCACAACGATTTTTCTTACAAAGTTAGAAATTCTTTACAGGCACATACAAAAACTATAACTCTTATTTGTAACATCATGTAATGTAATGGTGTGATGTGTATTTGTAGTAGTTGGTTGTGTAGCACGAGCGGTTTTGTAAAAGGGCTTGTAAGTATGCAAGTTTAAAAGAGAATGAAGTATTAGTAATAATCAAGAAATCACACTGTTTTTAAAAAGATATATTCTCTAAGAGAAATTAAGTACTTTGAATATCACAATAAAAGCTTATAATAAATTCTTATAACTTAATACTGGTATAGCTCTGATGCTTCCACCTTGGTATCTAGAACAAGTCTATGTTGAAAAAGAATCTTCTCTTTTGCCCGTTCAGTTCCTCCCCTGTGAGGAGAAGGGGGTAGTACAATGGCATAAAGGTTAATCAACTCTTCCATAACTGTTCTCTTATACCTGCGAGCGAGTGAACCTCCTTTTTGCGAGCGAGCTTGCATTTTCTCTTAATTTTGATTTTTTTTATAAATTAATATATTTCTATGTTTGCCTCCATCTAAATATTTCCAACAAAAAATGATCTCAGAGGAATTTTGGCGATCTGTAGTTGGGTTTAAATTTAATCTACCGCTCAGGTACACTTACATGTAATTATAACTCGTACCAACAATTCTATGGCGCAACTAAACATTGTATGGTTGTAAATTAAAAAAAAAAAAAAAGATTAACTAGGAGTAAAAAGAAAGTCATTTGATTGTATCACTCCAGATTTATAATAATTATTATATGATCTTAAATCTAATCTTAGTTGGTTACTTCTCGATTCTTGTTTTATATTAATTTTGTTCTATTAGAAAAGTGATCAGAAGTTAATTAGTTCATCAATTGTGATTTCATTAAAAATTCCTTTATATATATTATATATATATATATCAGATTATTAATATTACTAAGAATAGAACACCAGGAAAAAAAAACAATCCCTTTTTAATTTTAATAATAATTCTGTCAAAGCATAGTTATCAAACGTGGTCTCTAAGTAAGAATCGGGTCTTTTATCAATATGACTTTTATCAGAAATTTCAAACTTATTATTCTGGGAACAACTTAAGTTATAAAAAAACAAAAAAACAAAAATTAATAATAATCTTAGAAATTGGGATTACACTAAACTCAGCATCAATTACTTCAATCTGACAGTTTAGGATTAAATAAGATTTTTATCATTAAAATTAAAATTAATTAGCATTTTTAACCAATATCGATATGTCAGCAACTTTAAAAATAAAAAAAAAATATTGGAAATAGACATACTAGCATTAAACATCTTCTGAAGATGATTTTATATTAAAAATAGAATTATAAAAATAAGGCTTAAGTTGACAAAATTTCTTATTTGCAAAGTATTTGGTGACAAAAAAAAAAAATTAAAATAAAGTGTAGAGTAGCGGCCTTATGTCTAATATTAACACATTTACCAATATTATACTGAAGTATTTAAATAACTGTTTCAAATTTGAATACATTTTATTTATTGAATAAAATTTGGTAAATTGTACGGTTGAAGACCGATTGGAAGGTTAAAATAACATGCCTTTTTAATTACACTTTCGTTGTACGAAAAACTCTGGTTTAGCGATACTTATATACACAAATAATTTTGTCGCATTATATAATAGATTCAGAAATAATCATGGTATTTGCAATGAATATTTAAACAAAATAGATATAGATAACTAATCTCATATAATTTATTGTGGAGAAAATGAAAGCCTAGAACATATTATAATGAAATTGCACAAAACACGATATTAATAGACTAGTATTATTTGGTAGGTTAGTCGATAGCTCTCTTTAACTGTTCCCTTTAACGATTCCAGAAGAAGCTAATATGGATGTGTATAATAAAATCATTCAAACCATATACGTAGTGTATTGGAATCAGATGTCTTGAATAGGGAGTGAAGAATAGGTGGATGTTAGTTAGAGAGTTGTTACTCGAAATACGAACTACTGAATTTACGAAAATAGACTATATTTTAACAATAATTTAAAGTGTTGAAATAGTAACTACAATTAATTTAAAATGATTGAAATAGTAACTAAGATGCACAACTGTAAATGATTATGAATAATAATAAATATATGTTTAAACCTTGAATAGGGACGCGCTCGCGATGTGTAAAACTTAACTGCTTGAACGGACGTAAACTGATGTCTGAACTTGAATACTGATCTATAACTGCTGTATAACTGATATAATACTGATGTGATACTGATCCCCTCCTGCAGTGGAGCGACGTTTATATTGGTATCACTCACACATTGACAGGCGTGTAAATACTAGCCACACTAAGACATCTCTTGCTGTATGTTGACCTTAGTTAGGTCGGTGGCCAGGGTGAGTTAGGTCAGTGACCAGGGTGGTGACAGATGGTGGCCAATCGGTGATTATCAAAGACTGTTTGTTAATAGATGAGGCCTGGTGGCCTTATGAGTGTTCGTTGACCCTTGTATGAAGGGAATGCCGGCCAGGTGGCTTCTGTACACTGGCCGTATAATGACCCCTGTTTGAAAGGGTTTTAGCGGCGTTCCTTTGACCGAGTATTGACCCTTGTTTGAAAGGGTTTTGTTTGCCGCGGTTCTTGACCTGAAGATAGCGGCTGGCTGGAACCACTATTTATAATTTTTAGATTTATAACTTAAAAATTATATATTTTTCTTCTTGCTATCACATTACAGTAGTTATGATCGACGTGTTAGAATATGAAAGAATGGTTTTTTTTTTTTTTTTTTTTTTACCTTCTGTTCCTTATTGTTTATTTTGTATTATACTACTAAATGCTAATTGCAGTCTGCTAGTTCAGGAATAGATATTAGGTTTAAGTGTGAAAGGAGCATTCCTTGCGAGGAATAAAGTGCACTCCAACCGGAAGTAGATTTAAGTATGCTAGTGTATGTGTTTGATATTTATTAAAAATGATTATATTTACTAGGATAAATGTTTTATCTGCGGAGTGACAGGAATAGTTAAGACAATCGTCGTCAACCTGGTTCCTACCGCCTATTAGTGAGTGGTTATAGCTTTCATGGTGGGCGATGGGAGTCCCCATATATCGAATATATTGCTATAAACTTCGCTAACAAATTTATTTCCAAAATTTATCTCATACCTTTTTTTGAATCTAGCTAATAATTTATAGGAACGCTTCTCTAAGTATCTTATATTGAGTATACTCAGTCGACCACTTACTCGATTGAAGTAACGTTAATTTGATGAAAAAATATACATATGTATATATATATATATGTTTGTGTGTGTGGTTGGTGTGTGTGTGTGTGTTTGTGGTGTATGTATTATGTGGAATGAAGTGTGGGGATCAATGTTTGGCAGGCGGTGGCAACTTTACAACGATTTATGTATATACGAGGTGTGTAGTAAATTAAGTAATGAGACTGATTTTTTATCTTTTTTTTATTCAAATAAAATTACAATTCAACATTGTCACCTTCAAAGTAACTACCTTGGGAAGCCACACAACGCTGAAGACGATTCTTCCATTCGTCATAGCAGTGCTGGAACTCGGATACTGGAATAGATTTCAGTTGGTCGGTTACGGCTGTTTGAATATTCTCCAATGTTCCAAAATGACGTCCCTTGAGGTGATTTTTCAATTTGGGGAACAAAAAAACGTCACATGGACTCAAGTCGGGTGAATAAGGAGGCTGAGGAGCCACAGGAATGTTATTACTGGCCAAATACTCATTAATAGAAATCGCGGTGTGACGCGGAGCATTGTCGTGATGCAACACCCACTTGTTTTTGATGTTTGGTCTCACACGCATGACTCTTTTTCGAAGTCTCTCAAGAACTTCTCGGTAAAAATGTTGGTTTACCATTTGGCATTGAGGCACTAATTCTTTGTGAACGATTCTTTGGCTATCAAAAAATCAAATCAGCATTTGATTTTTGACTTGCTCATTCTTGCTTTTTTTGGCCTTGGAGAGGTTGAAGTGTGCCACTGCATGCTCTGACGCTTAGTTTCTGGGTCATACTTAAACACCCAAGACTCGTCTCCTGTAATAACACGTTCCAAAAAATTGGGATAGTTTTCAATTGCTCCCAAAAAGTCAAGGCTCCTTTCCTTTCTGATGTCTTTTTGGTCTTGTGAAAGATTTTTCGGAACCATTTTTGCACAAATTTTTCTCATCCCCAATTCATTAGTCAAAATTTGATGAACGGTTGTGTGATTCAAATTCAACTCTTCGCCGATCATTCGGACTGTCAAACGACGATCTGAACGCACGAGATCGCGGATTCTGCCAACATTTTCGTCGGTTCTTGAAGATGAAGGCCTTCCGCTGCGAGGCTCGTCTTCAATTGATTCCCTTCCTTCTGCAAATGACTTAAACCACCTAAAAACCTGTGCTCTCGACAAAACATTGTCTCCATAGGCCTGGCACAGTTTTTCAAACGTTTCCGTTGCATGTGCCCAAGTCTGAAGCAAAAACCTGATAGCACAACGTTGCTCGTAATTGATGTCACTCATTTTTAAAACGCACTGAAAAAACCTTGCTCCCAAAAAAAGTCACTACGGACAGTGCAACAACTCTAGCATTTTCAAATTTGCACTGGACGTGTATCAGATGTTTACTTGCCCTACCACGCATGCGCCGCGTCTCCAGTGTTGCCAGATCGAACACTAGAAAATCAGATCTCATTACTTAATTTACACACCTCGTATATATATATATATATATATATACTGCCTATAGATTTCATTTAGATTAAATTTAAGAATATTGTATTGCATTCAATATTCCCTAATCCGCTTATTGTTTATATTTTCTTTCTCACTTGACTTTGTGAGTGTCTGTCTAATTTAAAGATGTTCATATCTGACCGGATGTAGATTGTTGTAGGGGATTATTGCACTGCGACCTGAAAAATCTACTGCGCCCCCCCCGAAGCCTTCTCAGAGCACTGCCGGCTTCCAAGTAGTGTTCTCTAGCTATAGACAACACTGCCCATCACCGGACAGTGAGTTGTAGTGGCTCCTAGTAGAAGAAAATCTAAGGGCAGCATGCTGTATTCGAACCTGGGACTTCCGCGTTGCTAGTCCAGCGCGTTACCACTGAGTTAATTCTTCCTACTCCCTTGGCTTAGGGCAATTAACTAGGGACGGTGACCCTAGTTTGTGTTTGTGAGTGTTTGTGAGTGTGTGTGTGTGTGCGTGTGTGTGTGTGCGTGACAGTATGAACATAATATCTCATAAACAAACCCAAATTTTATTTTTCTTTTAGATATTAACGCTAAATTTAACAAGAATATTTCGATGAAACTTCACCAACCGGAAATGTGGCTGACTGAAATAATTTTCAGTTTCTTATTGATGGTTTTTCATAAAACTGGGTTCATCCATTCCATGTACATACATTAATTATTAATATCTATCACTTTTATTCCTAGCATTTTCCAACAATTTGATCTTGGAGGGTATTGAAGAAGCTACTCAACTTGTGTGAATCTTGCCTTGTCATCACATTGATAGGGTATCTTTCTCATTTTGTTTTCCCCTAGTTTATCGTCATTTACACGAATACTACACCAATAGTGTTCTTTAATCTTGTTATAAATTTTGCCTATCTGTAGGCATATCACTTTTATTTGAAACATTTTGTCATAAATATGAAGTTTACGTGAAAAATTATGGTGAAACTTAATTCCTGTATTTAATTATGAGTTCCTATCTGTTATATTAAATTTTATGGCAACTATATATTCAATAAAAATTAAATTGAAGGATATTTATTCAAGAATAAAAATAGTCATTGTGATTAAATAAGAAAATAAATGAAAGATACTATAAAAAAATTATATCTTTTTTTTTTTTGGTCATATCTTTTTTATTATTATTATTTTTTTTTTTTTTTAGGTTACAAATACTTTTTTGTAGTGCTTTGTGAGCGGGTTGCCATCTGATAATTTTTAATTGGTCTTGCTATTTATTTATTTATTTTACCCTTACTATATACTTTATAAAGGGTTATTAATAGTTACTAAAATGGCCACTTTTTTTTTTCTAGACTTCTTAGTTTACAAAGCGTAGTATGCCTGATTTTCCAGTCTGGTAGCTGCTGTAATATCCGTTTTTTTTTCCCCCCCACACACTAATTTTCTTTGATAAAAGTATAAAAACTAAGGACTATGATTGACTTAAATTAAGGAGACAAAAAAAAAAAAATATATATGAGCTCCTTTTTTACGCATAATTCTGCTCAAAGTCTAAAATTTGTCTTCCAATTATTTTATTGTTGATGAAGTTTAAGTATGAATTTCATTACCGAATATTACTTTATCTGAGTGCTAGTAAGAGGAAATATTGTGATCATGCACAATTTTTGATACCTAGTTTCCACCGTAAAAATGCGCGTTATGAATTCTTTGAGTCAGAAAATAGTGGTTTTTATAAGTGGTGCTGTGAATGTTTTCGGATTGTTGTAGATTGTTCGTTGTATTTCGGATAAGCGGTTATGCAACCCTAATTTAGAGAAATTTGTATCTGACCGCCTGGTCAGGGCTGCTTTTCAGACCACTAAGTTCTCCTTCTTCAATTTGGTATTAGAATGTTGTAGAAGACATTCCTCCAATTACGATGGTCAAGTCCAGTACCAGATCGCATTGAAACATCGAGGAATGAAGAGGTGGATATATTGATCAAATTATGTTCACTATAATGGATGTGTTAAGGGATATTATTTTTTGCACATTGATTTTTAATCGTGTTGAAATAAATCTTTGTGGGACCAGTTAATTTGAGTCTTAAAATTTCCAATTTGTCCGCGTCAGACCAACCAGAGAGGACACTGTAATTATTAAGTTGGTCTATGAAGCTCGAAATATCACTGTTGTGCAATCCATCGAATATAGGTAAATTATTTATCATTTGTAGATTTCTAATATTCACAGGATTTTGAATATTGCACTTATTTAAAAGATACGCGATTACCTCATCGCCAGTTTTTTGCTGACCGTCAAGTGTATAAGTTGCCATTTTATTAATTTTCGATAAGCTTTCTTTCAAAACTACCGCCTATTGCGAGATTGTTTTGTTTTAGTTTTCTGATGATATCGGCTCTTTTCATAAAGGAAAAAAGTCGATAAGGTACAAACGAAATTAACTTTAAGAATAAGTACAAAATAGAAATGAATGTGAAATTAAATATCTAAAAAAATAGTAAGTATATAATATTGAAAAAAATGACTTACCTTTTTTTTCGAAAGCTGAAGTGGGATTCGAAAAGCGCTGCCACCAATATCATGGATGTGTTAGGTGGAAAGAATTTAGGTCTAGTTGATGAAACGAGAAGACTGGGTTAACACTGGTTAACTAGTATATTAATAAAGAGACACAGTCTGCCTGGACTTTACAATAGAGAATGGTTAAGGTAGAGTGGTATGAAAATTATGAAAATGACACGAAGTGACTGGCGAGATGATGAACTGTAGTGAACTATATTGAACTGTCTTGAACTGTCTCCGGGTGTACTGTCCGTCGTTCTATTTATACAGTTTCTTCCATTCCAGTCCGAGAGAGTGGTTGGGTTCGTTTTTCTTCTCTTTACTCTCTTTGGTTGCTGATCTCTCTTTGGTTGCTGTTACATTCACCTATCCTTTGTTGACCTCCAGCCTGCTTTTGTCTTATCTTTGGGCATATGTCTGTCTGTCAAGTTCTCAGGCACTGATAGCTTCACAGCATTCATTACTATTGACCTCGTTGAGTTGCCGGCAATCTAAGATGCTTGCGGGTATGTGCGAGAGCCCAGGGACCACCCACCCAGTGTGCCTTTTTAGGCCCCGGTCTGGATATTGATTTTTCCCAGCATATTATTTTCTCTTTGGTATGCTATATGGGACAAAAGCCCAATAGTGCTCTGAAGCCTCTGAAGTGCTTTGAATAAATAACGTTTGATCTCTGCCCATAAACAAATAAAATTCATAAATAAGTTCTTGGATTTCAAAGCTCTGAACATAATTTTGCTATTAATAACTCAACTCTAATTGATAATCATTACTAATCAAAATTTTAAGGCCTAAATAAATCATTAATAAATGGAAAACGTTATCAGAATTAATGCTCAGAAGCCAGGACATTTTGATCAATATTACTTTTAGGATTTTATCACTCGTATAATTTTGTAAATGAACAAATTAGACCTTTGAGCCCTGTTATGGTTGTTACATGATTCACCTATTAGCGATTTCAGTGTTATAAATGACTGTCATATAATTCATATGCCGTATCACGTATAGCCCAATCAGTGATAGAACTGTGAGGTAGGTTAGTGTTTTAATTAGAGCGGCCCACCGACAGGTCAATAAAACAAATGATGGCTAGTTAAAACATTGATTGGATTTTATTGGGGGAAAAAAAAAAATTTTTTTGTTTCAAAACTAAAATAAAAATTCAGAACAACAGAATAAATTGTATAAAAATATCATTTTTCTAGATTAGTTTAAAATCATACCAATCATTTTATTAAAGTACTAAAAATAGGGCAATTATTCTCTCTAGTGAATATAGCGTAACTTTTACTCTAATGAGAAAAGTAATTTTAAAACCGCTTCTTCCAGTTAGATTAAATTATTAATCAACTCTAAAAGTTTTAATATATTTGCTGGAATATATCAAATATATAATTTCGTAAATTAATATTGTCTAACATTTTATTAAAAATAAGATTTTTTTTTTTTTTTTTTTGTTACATATTGTGGTTTCGAATGTACGAAAAAAGTTTATAACTATGTTCTATGTATAAATACATATAAATAAAATTTCGAGAGATATTTTTTTAGTTATATTATACCTATGAACCTTCTCTCTCTTTCTATCTCTCACCCAATGTTCTCCCATACACATACGCATTCTGTTTTTTAAGTATTGTGTAGTTTGACCAACATAAACAGCTGGACATTGTGTACAGCCTATCTGGTAAACGAGGTCTGATTATAATTTCCCTCACTCAATGTTCTGCCATACACATACGCAACTTCCCCCACTTTCTCTCTCTCTCACTCTCACAAACACACACACACGCATACACACATTCGCAATCAGAGATATATACATATATATACAGGGATGCAATTTTAAAATGCACCATTCCGTATCTTGGAAATTACGACAGTTAATAAAGTCGGTATGAAACACTAACACGATTTCTCTTACTTCTGTAAATA
>JAAEAF010006938.1:0-46714 GCA_011037195.1 Triatoma infestans
TCTTCTTTCTCTAGGGCAAGTCTTCTCCATCTCCTCATACCGAGTCTTCGGAGGACTTCCTCCAAATCGTGAAGCCATCTTTTACGTGGGCGTCCTCTACTTCTACGTCCTCCAGGCTTACCTTTCAGTAATTTTTTGGGAATTCTCTCAGCTAACATCCTCTCCACATGTCCCAGCCACCTCAACTGATTCCTTCTTACGAAAGAGACCAGATCCGGCTCGCTGTACATCTGTCGAAGTTCGGCATTCTTTCTAATCCTCCAGTGCCCACCCTCACAGACAGGTCCATGTATTCACCTGAGTACTTTCCTTTCCCATATATTCAAAATCTTTTCGTTTTCTTTGGTAAGTACCCAAGTTTCACAGCCATAGGTAACGATAGGCCTAATTACTGTTTTATATATAAGAACCTTCGCTCTGTGTGTCAAGCCTCTAAACTTTAATGGCTTCTGGAGTGCAAAATAACATTCATTACCGGCCGTTACTCTTGCTTTAATTTCCTCCAGCCCTTCATTTTTCTCGGTAACGAAAGCTCCCAGATATTTAAATTGACTTACAGCCCGGAAGACGTGCCTTCGAAAAGAGAAATCTTCACTGGCACTATTGGAATTTCTCCAGGTACTCATGTACACCGTTTTGTCGTCATTGATCTGCAAACCCATCTTTGTTGCGGCATCTTCAAATGCCTCTAAAGCCCCCGCAAGCGCTGCTCTTGTTCAGGCCGTTATCACAACATCATCAGCGTAGGCTAGATGTGTCATTCTGTTGAGAATGGTACCGTTCGGGTTAGTTCGAATGGCCCGCATTGTATGTTCAAGAGACTTGGAGATAGAGGGTCACCTTGTCTCAAGCCGTTTTTTTACCGAAAACGTATCCGTATTTAATTAGTTATGAAAGAAAAAAGTCGCATGAGTAAAGAAAATTCTGAAGATTTTGATCTTCAGTTTGCATAGGAAATAGATCCCCTCACCAATAAAAAAAATGTTTATGGCGAATGTATATATATATACATTTATGTGTTCGTGCATATATGTGTGTGGGCGGGATGACTCGACAATAAGGTTCTGGACAAAATATGACCAACCGAAAGTGGATTTTTTTGCGATTTTTTTATCGAAAACAGCTCCAACGATTTTCATAAATATTGTACAACAGCTAATCATTAAAAAGTGCTAAAAACCTTTTTCTCTAGCACATTCCCGGGGTTGGGGGGGAGAATACCTTTTCGGTTGTTTCTTTACAGGCCTTCTCTATTATATATTTTACGATTCTGTA
This sequence comes from Triatoma infestans, assembly GCA_011037195.1. NCBI lineage: Eukaryota > Metazoa > Arthropoda > Insecta > Hemiptera > Reduviidae > Triatoma > Triatoma infestans. The sequence goes on from JAAEAF010006938.1 coordinate 1,276, forward strand.
AGCATACGTATAATATTAAGAAGAATTTAATTTGAGCGCTATGATTCCGATTTTGAAAGAATCGATTTGCGACTTTTTTGCCCAATTATAATTTGAATGTATTTTTTTTTTAGTCATGTTGATGCTTTTTTTTAAGAAAGGACATGGCTCGGTTGTTAAAAACCAGTTTTATTATAATAAAGAGAGTTTATAAACTAAAAGTAAATATAGAAATTTAGGCTTAGTGTTTTCTAACTCTGATGTTTTTACTTTTACCGACTCCTAGTAAGAGGAAGTATTGTAATCGTGTCAAATTTTCGATATCGAGTTTTCACCGGAAATATCCGTTTTGAGGTTCCGTCAGTCCAAAGGAGTGGTTTTTAGCTAATGGTGTGTGTCTTTTCTTTTTTTTTTAAATATCTTTATTTCCATCATGCTCCGCTCATTTGAGCACTACATGAAATTTACAACATATTATTACATGTATAAAATGCACATTACAGCTTACATTTAAACTAAAATACATATTTATGCGGACAAAATTACATATTGTGAACATGGCTGTTACATGAAAACATTTAGAATTATTTACACTTCCTTAAAAATAGTACAAAATATTAAAGTGCGGATATTCACAGCACAAATTAATGAAGGAAATTCACATTAATTAACTTGATTTAAAACAATAACTATTACTGATACAATATTAACTACTCTTTTTTTATTTGTTTATGATCAATTTTTATTGTTATTATCATTATTTTCTTTTAATATTTATTTATATATATATTTATCTATTATTTTTTTTATTTTTGTATTTTGGTATTCTTTTTTAATATTGTAGACATATTTTTTTTTTTTGGAATTTTTAATTTTTAATGTATTTTTTTTTTTTTTTTTTTGGGTTTAGTATTTTTTTTTTGTCTATTATTTATTTATTTTTTATTTCATATTTCATTTTATTATTATTACTTCAATTATTCAAGAAGTAATATTACTACTGTATATGAATGCTATTACTGTTTTGGAATAATTATTGAAGTGTGTAAAGAATCTCGACTGGAGCAATGTAGTTTTCTCGGGAGGCCAACATTCACCCTGAGTCACCACCTGCTGCATGAGTAGCTGTCTCGCCGGCTGCAAGCATTCGCATTCCCACAAGAGATGGTCGACTGTCTGAACCGAAGAAGAATCACATGTACAAAATGCAGTTTCGGTTATATTAAATCTGTTCAGATAATGTGCCATTTTCCCATGTCCAGAAAGAAGCTGAGTTAACCCATAGCCAATGACGAAGTGGTGCATTTGGAGACGGCACTCCACAGAAGGAAGAAATTCTCTAGTGAGAGTACCCGTGGTCGAATTGTCCCAGAGTTGTTGCCAAGCTTCCATGCTGCGTTGATGCGCCCAATGTTCCAATGCCGATTTGGGGTACTTGTTGTAAGCAATCGCCAAACCAGAATCCCTTGACGCTGCTTTCGCCATTTGGTCAGCCATCTCATTTCCATCAACACCCACATGTGCCTTCACCCATGAGAATGAAATGGTGCATCTGTTCTGCAGTCTACAAAGCCTTTTCCTTATCATATCGATTATGGGGTAATGGATATCGTCATTCTGCAAAGAGTCCAGGGTGATGCGACTATCTGTAGAGATTCTAATTTTTTCTCCCAAAAACGAATTACATTCAACCCAATTTAAAGCTTTGACTATAGCTAATTGCTCAGCCTGATTGTTTGAGCAATATGCCCCGAGACGATACTTTTCGTGAACCACCACCTGCTCCAATTTTATGACGACGTATGCGCATCCAACAAATTTATCTTCTTTGCTTCCATCTGTAAAAATGTCAGTATCGAATTGTACTGCTAAATCCATTTGAATGGTTGGAAGCTCAGCGGGATACTGCCACTCACTCACGCCAACCGGAGTATCCATCATTGATCCACACCAGCTATCAACTACTCCACCCGTCTGTACCGTGTAAATATCTATATATTGTCTTATTTGAAGACATATCGGCATTATTCCTGCTATTACGCTTGCGGCATTAAACGAAATAGTGCGATAACCTTTGATCAATCGCAGCAGGAACAGTCTCTGCACTCTTTCAAGTTTCTGCCTATTCTTCTTATGATTCAATGCCAGTTGCCAAATGGGGGCAGCATAAGTTATTAAGGGGAGAAATGCACCCTTATAGATGACGCTCAATGCCTTACTACTAAGTCCCCAGTGTACCTTGGCCGCTCTTGACAGCAAATTAACGAACTGCGAACTTCTGTCACAGACGTGTTGCAAATGCTGGTCCCAACACAACTTCTTGTCAAATAAACTCCCAGATACTTCAGCTGGTCCACCAATTCCGTTGTACGTTGTTCAGGTACACTGTCACATTTTCAGAGTCTAATGTACCTCTTCTGGACATGTGCAATACCTTGGATTTGTTTCTGTTGAAGCTGATTTTATTAGCTGAAGCCCAACTTTGTACTGAAACTAGTACTCTATTTGCTTCAACACTAAGCTCCAAGCCCGATCTTCCAGCAACCAGTATTAGCAAGTCGTCAGCGAATGCAATAATTTCACAACGTCCAGGAAGCTGAAGACGAAGAAGATCGTCGTACATTACGACCCAGAATCCTGGGCCACAACATGACCCCTGTGGACATCCTTTACTTACAGTGGCTTCTTTTGACAATGAGTTAAGGTTTATGCTTGCCGAACGTCCATGAAAATAACTTTTTGAAAGTTGAAACAAATTCTTAGGGCATCGTCTGTCCTTTAAACTTTTTAGGATAGCCGGCCACCAACCAGCATCAAAACCTCCCCGAACGTCTAGCGAAATAAGCAATACGTCCCACATTATTTCAAAATAACTAGTTACAAATTCCTTGGCAGCTTTCAGAGCACCAATAGTTGACATTTGTGGCCTGAATCCGTGCTGTTTACCTGAAAGTAGTGATTCGAATTCATATGATGCATGATCCTGTCCATCATTAGCTTTTCTAACACCTTGCCTGCCACAGGCAGCAAACTAATGGGCCGGAACTTAGATGGATCCTCCGTTTCACTTTTGCCAGGTTTTGTCAGAATCACTATGCGGGACCTTTTCCAACACCTTGGGAAAATTCCGCGAGCCAAGCACTCAGCATAAACGCTAGTAATAGCTGCAGGGTATTGTTTGTATACTCTATTTAGAATTTCGCTTGTTAAGCCATCCCATCCTGGTGCTGCTTTTGGTCGCATGTTCTGCATAGCTCTGCCCACTTCTGCTCTTATAAAAATGACATCGTCCGCAGTATTAATTCCTTCTTCCACATATAACCTCGTGTCAGTATGTATCGGCAGCTCCTGAAGAGGATCATCCTCAGGTACGAGTTTCCTCATAATTACCTCTAATGATTCCCTCAGATCAGCAGTAAACTCGCCATCTTCTTTCCGAACTGTAGCGATACATGTAATTGGATGTAATTTTCCAGCTGCCGCTTTATATATAAAATTCCAAGGATTATTTGCAGTGGTAGCATCACAAAAAGCTTTCCAAGGATCAAATTTTGTATCTTTTATTTTCAACTGGTAACGACGCTTCAGATTAAAATATAATTTTTTCCTTGTTTCACGAAGAACTTCATTGTGATATGTACGCTGATACAGGCGCCTTGAAGCGTTGACTTGTTTGCGCAAAATATTAAGGTCTTCACTCCACCAGCGTGAAGATCTTAATTTTGTGTGTGTGTGTGGTGTGTGTGTGTGTGTGTGTGTGGTGTGTGTGAATGATGTACATAAACAGCATAGCACAAAAACGAAAAAACGTGAAAGTTAAAACTTGATATTTCGTTGGGTATCACCATGGGATCTGACTGTACGTTATCTGACAAAATTCCACACCGGAAGTACCACTTTACGGAATATTTTTTCACTTATGTAATTTTGTCAAAAATAGTCAACATTTTCTTTAGAGTTTTATATCAACTACATATACAAAGATCTACAATTTTATTAAAACATTTTCCCGGGAAAATTCATTTAAGGGCACTTTTGGGGGAGGGGGTGGGGTTAGGTTTCATCTAAAGTGCTATTTCAGTATATTAGACACTTCTGGCATCTAAAGAATGTGAATTAGAATTAAATGTTGTTGAAATTCCGAGTTTGAAAAAAATCGAATGACCGGAAGTGCGTTTACTTTACCACTTTACTAAATAATTTTTTTCACTTTTTTTTTTTGCGATTTTCTCAAAAATGGCTCTAACGATTTTCTTGAAACTTTCCATATAAACTACACATACAATGATCTACAACTTTTATCTAAAACATTTCTCAGGGAAAATTCATTTAAGGCACTTTTTCCTCTAAAGTGCTATCATAGTTTAGATAAAGTATAATTGAATGATAGATTATACAATTCTATCACCCAAACAAACTTAATTAGAAATAAATAGAAGGCCAAAATTCCGCGTTTAGAGAAAATTAGTAAACTGGAAGTGCGCTTTTAATGAACAGTTTTCCAGTTTTCAACTTTGTTTCATTAAACATTTTTTTGATTAAATGTTTTAATTAACATGTTTTCATTAAATTTGGTACACTAACTATAAAATTTGTCAATTATAAATTTTGAGAACTGGAGTAAGAGAAAGTTTGTGAATGTTTCACACCAGATTTTTTTTTATTCTACGGCTAAGTACATGATTTCCAAAACAAATGTTGCTGCTAATGTCGCAAAAAAATGTACGTGCGTAGGCGTAACCCGGAGCCGTAGCAAAGGCGTACAAATAAACTATAAGCAATAAATCCAGAAAATATATAGATGATCTAATATTCACGGTGATCTAATATTCCGGGAGCACTTGATGAAGAAGTTGGCTAAAGCTCAACAAGTTCTTAATGCAATATGGAAACTTTTTATCGAGAATGAGAAAATAAACTTTAATTACGAAACTGAAAATTTTTAACACCTTAAGTCGCTCTACGGTCTGCTATGGGGCTCACAGTTTTGGGAGGAGGGGTGTGTTTGAAGAAGTTGAAAAATTGTTCCGTTTCTTCATTAAAAAAAAGTTATTTAGATTGCCTCAATATGTTCCATCTGCTTTTATCTATAATGAAATAAGCTATTCACCTATATTTGTTCATACTATAAAAAAATGCATTTTGATTGTCTAATTAAAGTTTTAAATATGTCTGAAGACAGAGTATCTAAAAGAGTCTTTGTGCTAAATATAAAATAAATTATGAATTAAGTTTAAATAATATACATGATTGGAACTCAATTTTTAATGAAATCCGTAATTGTAACAAGTTGTATTTTGAAACCTTTACAAAGAAAGAATTAGATTATAACCATTATACAGAGATTTAAGGTTTGATTTGGGTAAGCGGCACTATTTTCAGAGTGGTCTCTCTCTCTCGGTGAGGTGCGTTGGATTATAAAGGCACGAGCTTCAACATTGGTTCTAGGAAAACCTTCTTACTTGGAAAATATTGACGTAAATAATTAAACGCCAATTAAGTAATGAAGATGTGCTAGACGGTACTTATCATTTCATTGCCCTATGTTCTAAGTTAATAGAGGTCAGAACAAAATATTTTGATTAGCAGCAACTTTCCAGAGAGGAGATGATTGCTCTATTAAATAGTAAAGATTGGTGGTTATTGCAGTTATATTGTAAAGCTGTCTATATCAGTATTTGCCCTAAATAATTATATAAATTCATTGAAACTAGTTATAGTACTATAATCTATTGTTTATATTTATTGTTTTATCTATTATTTAACTATTATTCTGTGGTCAGGTAATTTATTTATTCTATAAGTTATGGTTATTACATTTTTTTTCTTTTTTTGAGTTTACTTCTATTTTTTTTACTGATTTCACAGTGATGTATTATTTTTGTTCTAGAGATAATTACTTTTTTTCTTATATTTGTGTATTATCTATTGTTTTTAACGGCTCCACTGTCGGTAATTACCATGGTGTTGTCTTGAATAATTGATATTGTAGATTATGTTGTTTGTTGTATTCACCTGAGGTAAATAAAAACAATATAAAAATAGTGATAAAGTGTGAATAAAACTTAGGCTTAAGTGGGCGAAGCGGTATGAAGTATGATGAAACGGATGTAGATAAAGAAGCTGTGATGTGTTGAGGGGAAGGGGGAAGCGAAAATATGTGTGTGTGTGGCGTGAGAGTGTGTGGATATAGATGTGTATGTGTGACAGTGAGAAGTGCGAGGAGGATGAAGGGTGGATTATAATGTTCAGCTGCTAATGTGCGGCCTTCTACAGATGCCGCTGGATGAAGGTATTCTCTTTTGGTGAAGTGGTATTTAATGTGGCTAAGGTAAAATTCCGTTGAGGTGAAAACGGTTAGGAAGGGCGTGCGACGAAGTGATAGTTGAGATTTCTTAATGCCCAAGAAAAAGGCTTGGTTGACCTTAATTGTAACACTAGGATTGAAGTAGTGAAAATAGTTTATAGGGCGCCAATAATTAGGCGCAAAAGGTGTTGGGCACAAAAAGTGTAGGGCGCACAAAACAAGGTTATATTCATTCGCACTGAAGAACAGCAAGAATAGTGACACTTAGGGTCAAGACAGACACGGTGGTTTTAACCCGAAGCGTTTCACGAGTCGGTAGGGTTATGAAACCACCACATTGAGCTGTTTTATTAAACGATTTGTGCAGTGATCAATGCGGTTTGCAGTATGGACGACGTGGTGTATTTGTCAATATTGTATTTATATTGAAAAATTTATAAAAAAAAAAAAACTAAAACGAAGAATATGCATACATCCAATTATTAAAGAAAGGCAACAAAAATGGCATTTTCATACGTTGTTCGCAGAAGTACAAAGAGACGATGAAAAATTTTTCAACTTCATCACTAGGGTGTCGCGAAGTATTTTTGATGAGTTACTCACAATTTGCCAAGAAAAGCTAACAAAGAAAGATACTTTTTCCACATATCCCAAAGTGCCGGTCGATTTTCTACTTCGTTTATTAGCTTTTCTGCATCAAATTTTTCTCCAGCCATTTCTAAACAAAACGAGTCAAGAAACGCCCGTGTCTAAGCAGAGCCATCTGACACAGTTTAAAACACCCTTCGGGCGACTTCGGATGACTTCGGTAAGTTAAACTGACTTGATTCCTCACATCAATCACCTACCGATGATGTTTTAAAACCGCCGCACGAAACGAAACGCTCAGCACCGCTGTGTATGTTTTACACTATTATAATTAGTCCATGACATATCGAGTCGGGCACCGACTCGTTAAACGCTTCGGTTAAACCCTTATAACGGTCAGAGAAGAACTGAAAAGTAGGACAGCAAATGTAGAGGAAGGCCTTAGGAGATGAAAGAAAGAAGCAAATACCGCCCTCTAACCTGCGGAAGGCAAGAAAAAGAAAAGAAAAAGCAGAGAAATGTGGTAAATTCATTGCAAATCACAAAGAATCAAAGAAGGCAAAAAATAAAAAGTAAAAAGTAGATTTAGTGAAATAAAGTAAAGGAAAAAAGAAGAAACGCTTAAACCATCAAAGAGGCCGCGTCCTTACAAAATGTTTTCATAAAAACTAAATCTGCTTCTTTTCAATCGTGAATGTGATTATTTTATCTGCTCAGTTTTACAGTATGGCAGAGAACTCTCGGCTCCAAAGATATTTAGGAGAAATTAGATCGTTCAGTCTAAATGTTTAAAAAAATCTGGTGTGAAACGGTCACACACAACTTTCTCTTATTCCAGTTCTCAAAATTATAATTGACAAATGATAGTGTACCAAATTTAATGAAATTCTCGCCGAAAACTGCAAAAACTGTTTAGTAAAAGCGCACTTCCGGTTTAATAATTTTCTTGAAACTTGGAATTTTGGCCATCTCGTACATATTTCTAGTTAATTTTGTTTGGATGATAGAATTGTATAATCAACTATGTATAATCACTTTAAAGAAAAACATAACCCAACACCATCCCTAAAAGTGCCCTTAAATGAATGTTTCTAGAGAAATTTTTCAAATAAAAGTTCTAGCTCTTTGTATGTGTAGTTGATGTAGCAAGTTTGAAGAAAATCGTTGGAGCCATTTTTGAGAAAATTGCAAAAAAGTAAAAAAAAAAAACAACCAGTAAAGTGGGTACTTTCGGTTGTGGAATTTTGACAGAAATACGGAATATCAAGTTTGAACTTTCTACGATTTTTCGTTTTTTGAGCTATGCTGTTCACATACATACATACATACACACACACACACACACACACACACACAAAAACACACACCCAAGACCATTTGCCTAAAAACCACTTTTTGACTCAGGGGACCTCAAAACGGATATTTCCAGTGAAAACGGGAATCGATATCAACATTTTGACACGATTACAATACTTCCTCTTAATAGGAGTAAGAGAAAGTAAAATTACTTGTTTTTTTGCCTCAGAGGACACCTAATTATATTAGAGATAGAACTTAAAGCTGACCAAATTTTCAGGGCAAGTGAGCTAACCATTTTCATTGATTATTTAAAGCCCGCATCATAAAATTAAGCTGGTAGTTAAGTGATGTTGTTTCGTGTTAGATAAATAGATCCTTTTGAAAGTGGATTCTCTTGTGACAGTTTTCGAAGTAACTTAGAATTTAATATTTATAAAATAAAAAAGAAACTTGGTGTGAAACACTCACACATCATTGTCTTATTGCAATTTACATAGTGTTTTTGGTTAATGTCAATTTTTTTTTGTATTAACAGTTACAATTTCATATGTAACTGAGAATAATATATGTGCATCGATAAATATAGAAAAGTCGTATTTTCGGTTAACCGATTTTCTTCAAAAAAAGATATAAAGACAGGCATGTTGAGGAATACAGTTTAAAGGACGATGGGAAAGCGCCTGCACGGAGGAAAAAGAGAAGGATGGAGACGGTAAAACTTGGAAACTTAGAGCGATCAAAATGAGAAACGGTAGGAATTTTTATCGTGAGGCGGGAATAATGCCGGAACCCTTTAAAATCCTATGTAAACCTGCAAAAGACAGTGCAAAACACTGCTCAATGGAAATCAGGATTTAGGAGGCGCTTGAGGGGTCTTTTGCCATTCATTTTGAACTCTGAATAACCCTGAATCATCTCAAGAGGTCTCTATTCCGACGGAAGAGGCCATAGAAAGCTTGAAGAATAATAAGGCACCAGGATCTGATGGAACTACCTGCAGAGCTATTACAAATATAGGTGGCACAGAGATAGTTAAAGCATTGCATAATTCATTCTCCGAATCTGGGAGCATGAAAGGTTACCAAATGACTGGTATACGAACCATCATTTGCCCAATTCATAAAAAAGGAGACGTTCTAGAATGCAATAACTATCGAGGCATTTCTCTGTTGTCATGCGCATATAAGATCCTTTCCAAAATTCTATTCTTAAAGCTTAGACCCTATGCGGAGAGAGAAATAGGGAGGTATCAGGCAGGTTTCATGAGAGAGAAGGCAACGACGGATCAAATATTCTCTCTAAGAATTATGTTGGAAAGAACTCGCAAATATAACATCCATACCCACCACCTATTCGTTGATTTTCGTGCTGCATACGACAGTGTGATCAGGGAAGAATTGTACAGGGTATTGCAGGACACTGTACAGGACAATGAGCTCGATACGATGCCACGTCCGCATCGACGGCGATCTTTCAAATGAGTTCTCCACTCTTAAAGGCCTAAGACAAGGGGACAGTCTAGCTTGCCTACTCTTTAATCTTGCCCTCGAGGGTGCAGTGAGGGAATCAGGTGTTCAAGTTAGTGGAACTATCAATAACCAGACAGTGCAAATATTGGGTTACGCGGATGATATCGATATCATCGGGAGAAGCATTGGTGCCATGAGTGAGGCCTTCTCCAGACTGCAGGATGCAGCTGCGCGAATGGGACTGGCCATGAATGAGTCCAAAACCAAATATATGGTCACTAATCCTCAAGGTAATCAACCGAATCAAGTTCAAGTGGATCGCAACACCTTCGAGAGCGTGAATAGCTTTGGCTCACTGGTACTAATGATAGTGATATAAATGCGGAAATCCAGCGAAGAATAATAGCCACCAATAATTGTTACTTCGGTTTGGTTAGGCACCTGAAAAGTCGCATTACCAAACTGCATCTCTTTAAGACATTGATCAGACAGGTACTTACCTACGGCTCTGAATGCTGGACGATATCCAAAATCCAAGAATTTCAATTACTCCGAATGGAAAGAAAAATATTAAGGCGGATTTTCGCAGCAGTTTTTGATCTAGCAAACTCATCCTGACGCATAAGAACTAATGCGGAGATAATGAATATATATGGAGACTGTGACATCGTCCGATTTATAAAGATTGGAAGACTGAAATGGGCGGGACATGTATCTAAGAAGGAATGATAATTCCATACCGGAAAGCTCCTTGATGAAATTATTCACTCTTCATTGCGTCGGGGTCGCCCGAAATTGCTCTGGTTGGATGGTGTGGAGGAGGATGCTCGATCCCTGCTAAGTGTACGAGATTGGAGGGCGGCAGCTTTAGACAGAGATGTTTGGCGGGCTTTGGTGCAGGAGGCCTTGACCCCACGTGTGTTGTTGCGCCACGAATGATGATGATGATTTTTCTTCAAACATAGAACTTCGATCACAAATCAAATTCTTTTTGATATTTTATTGACTATTTGAAACATGTAATATATAGAAGTGACACTTTAGATGAAAGCCTACTGTCATTCACCTCCCAGAATATATCTTAAAAGAATTTACTTTGAAAAATATTTAAAAAAAAAACAAAAAGTTGTTCTCTTTATATGACTTTTTTTTTATTTAGATTTTTTAGGGGGTGTGACCTGAAAGATCGATTGTGCCTCTCCCCACCATGGAGATTTATTGAAATTCGTCGGCGTTTTAATGGAGAAAATAGTGAAAACTAAAACTGTTCAATAAAAAGCTCACTTTCGAATAAACGGACTTGGTGTAGTGGTTATGAGCATGGACTTACTTGTAACTGGGAGGTCCCCAGTTCGAGTCCCGCTTATAATTACTAAATTTTATATTAGTTCAAAAAATGTTTATTGTAAAATATGTACTCCCCCCCCCCCTTCGGCACACTTAATTTGGTAGTTGGACGTTAAACCTGCGCGGAAAAAAAAGGCAAAAATAATTTCATAGTATACGAGTAGTAGTGGGTAGTACTCTCTTACTCCAATTAATACGAATAGATTAAAAAAAAAGAATCTTCAAGGCTGCAGTGTTTACAAAATTAGTTTGATCTGGCCATAGCATCATAAAAAAAAGGTGATAGAGGTTAGAAATAACATATATGAGTGGACATAGTGGGCATCATTTGATCAACACTATGTAGCGTCAGTTTAAATTTTCATTAATTGGCAGGCCCCCAATACCCCTCAAAAATCATTCGTTTTTTTTTTTTTTAAATGTTTCATATTAAACTTATATGATTAAAACTATGTTGCAAGTATTTGAAGTTTAAAGAAAATCAAAAAAGAAAACCTTTTTTGAGAAAATTCCAAAAAAAAATTCTGCAAAATCGTTTCTTCCCTTCCTTACTGTGGATGTTAGGGAGTAAATGCGTGGAGATTGGAGGTGCTCGCACCGTTACGGTAAATTTCTTGAACAGAGGAGTGTTTATTGAAATGTTAGGACTATACATACATATACATCTAAACAAATTATATATATATATATATATTATAATATATATTATATATATATATAAACGTACATAATGATCGTCGATATCCAAAGCACAAAGATAAACATCATATAGATTGAAATAGACGAACTTACAACATAAATACATATAAACAAATATACATATAGACAGACATAAATACACTCCTTATTCAAAGACACACATTAACTGATATATACATATTATTTATATAATGTAATCTTAGTAAGATATGGATACTATAGCCGGTATTCTTAGTTTATTCACTACTAGTCCAAAAGCCCTTATTTTAGGGTATGAAAAAATTGGGTTTAATCGCTGTATCATAATGACCTTCATGTGGGAAAATAAACTAGCCACTTCTTCAGAGATCACAAGATCCCTGCATAACAACATGGGCAACACATAGGTTGATATCCAAACATTCACACAATACCCTTAGGCCTGCACATAGGAACAACTACTTGAGTTTTGGCGTGCAACAAGCAAACTCTACAAAGACATTAATTCTGTAATAGGATCCAAAGAGATAATCCGTAACATAGAAAGAGAGACAAAAATGAAAGGACTATTCTCTCGGACTAGAGTGAGAGAAACTGCATAAATACAGCGACGGGAGATAGATATGCAACAGAGTTCACTCGCCAGTCACAACATGTCATTTACCTTACCCTTTACCACTCTACGATTTCAGTGTAAAGTCCAGGCAGTCACTGTCACTTTTAACATTATACAGTGTTCACCCATATCTAGTTTGTTCATTCAAACCAAACCATTTCTTTCCTTCATCATACCCATTATAATTCTTACGGACGACTACATTCTAAGTACAATCTAAATACTGACATTCAAGGGAACAACAATAGATTTATTAAGTCGCTGTGAATTTGATTTGTAGCCTATCACTTCTACATATCTAAACATCATCTACATGTTATTGAGGGTGGGTCTGCAGAGCAGAGAAGCGTTAGAGATATTTTTTCTGTGATAGCCAGCTTCATTTAGTGGACATCGCTCGTAACAGGAATTATTGCAATCGAGCTAAATTTGCATAATATTTCCGATTTCACCTGAAATACATGTTCTGAGATCCCATGAGCACGATAAAAATACTAATTGTATTATATTATAAACAATTCGACTTTCTCTCACTGCAAGATAAGTGGATACCTCTAATGACAAACTTTTCCAACAACTGCGAAATGTGACTAAATATTAAACAGCTTTTATATTAAACACTGCGGGGGAGGGGGCAACTCACACATAACGCAAGACTCTAAACAAATGTGCGTGTGTATGAACAAAATAACTCAAAAACGAAAAATTGCAGTTAGCTCAAATTTCGAATTCCGTTTAGTGATTTTCTCACTTTTATTTGAAATATTTTCCGGGAAAATTGATTTTGGGGGGGTTTCTGATGGAGAGTTCTGATGGAATTCTGGGGAGGCACAATTGGGGCTAAAAATTGCAGTTAGAGGGCAAGGAAGAGGGGAAAAGAGGAAGCAGTTTGCTACGGAAAGATTAAAGGAGGAGGAGGTCAGTGAAGCTTTAGAACGGAAATTGAAAGGCTGTTCCAAGAAGAGGATGATAGACAGATAATGGATAGTGGCGAAGAAGCGGTGGGAACCCAGTGGATTAGGCTGAGAAAGATAATACAGACGGCTGCTGAGAAATCGCTGGGAGACAGGAAAAAACAAACAAGGAATGACTGGTATGATCAGGAGGTAGCTAGGGTGTTAGAGGAAAGAAATGAGGCAAGGAAAAGGATGTTGATAAGGAAAACAAGGGCAAGTGCGCAGGATTATAGGGAAAAGAGGGCAAAAGCTAGACTCATTTGCAGAAGAAAGAAAAGGGAAGCAGAAAGAGAGATAGTAGAGCAGATGCAGAGAGACTTTGAAGAGCATAGAAGTAGAAAGTTCTACAAGAAAGTCAGAAATGTGAAAGAGGGTTACCAGCCAAGGATGGGATGTGTAGAAGGGAAAGACGGCAGGCTGCTGTTGGGGAAAGAGGATATTGTGGACAGATGGATGAGCTATTTCCGGGAAGTTTGGAATGATGGTGAAATGGTTATGGGGATAGACGAGGAAGCTATCTCACAAGAAGAGGATGCGGAGCCGCCCTCGAGAGAAGATTTCGATAGGATTCTAGGAGGAATGAGAGGAAATAAAGCGCCAGGGGAGGATAGGATTTGTATAGAAATGATTCGCCAAGGGGGTGGACGCCTTCAGGAAGAATTATACAACCTGATCCTAAATGTGTGGTTGAGAGAGGAAAGCCAAAAGAATGGGCAACTGCCTTAATTATCCCCGTTTATAAAAAAGGTAACCGGTTGAAATGCGAGAACTACAGAGGGATATCGTTGCTGAGCGTAACCTATAAAATCTTGGCGACATTATAACAGAAAGGGTGTCAGTAGTAGCAGAGCGAGAGCTTGGCGATTACCAGTCTGGATTTCGGAGTGCAAGATCGACGATGGACCATATCTTTACAATGCGTACAGTAATGGAGAAATTTTATGAGTACGGCCTGGGGTTGCATCAACTGTACGTTGATTTTAAGAGGGCGTACGATTCGGTCTCTCGAATTGGCCTATTCAGAGGGCTAAAAGCATTAGGAGTCCCAGCTAAGGTGATAAGACTGGTTAAAATGACCTTGAGAGACACGGTGGCAAAAGTAGCAATCCAAGGTCAGATTTCCTCAGAGTTCGCTATAAATATGGGCTTAAGGCAGGGAGACCCGGTGTCCCCGATCCTCTTCAACCTGGTATTGGAAATGGCAATGCGAAAATGCACGATTAACCCCGGAGGCAACATATATAACAGAATGTCTGATTATTTGGCCTACGCAGATGATGTAGCCATTATAGCGAGGTCAAAGGCTGCTCCTAGGGAAACCATAATGGAGTTGGCTGAAGGCGCCGCCAGTTATGGTCTGAAGATTAATGAGGAGAAGACCAAGTACATGGTCATAACTCGGCGCGCGAGATGTTTCAGAGAGTTAATCACGGGCCAGCACCGTTTTGAGGGCGTTAAAGAATTCAAATATCTAGGAGCCGTCCTCACTAACAAAAATGAGGGAAGTCGCGACATAGACAACAGAATAGCGGCCGGAAACAGGTGTTTGGGAGCGTTAAGACGGACATTCTATAATAGATCCCTGTCAAGAAAGACCAAATTGACGATCTATAAGTCAGTTCTTAGACCCGTTGTAACGTATGGCTCGGAGTCGTGGACGTTGAGGCATGCAGACGAATTGAAATTGAACCGCTGGGAGAGAAAGGTTTTGAGGGCGGTCTATGGACCAGTGTGCCAAGATGGAGTCTGGAGGTGCCGAAAAAACGCGGAGTTAAGAGAGCTGTACGGGGAAGAGGACATAGTATCTGTGGTCAAGCAGGGAAGGTTGCGTTGGGTTGGACACGTGCAAAGGATGGAGAGTGAGAGAGCACCTCGAAGGGCGCTGGAGGGTCACCCTGGAGGCAGTAGACCGAGAGGGAGACCTAGGCTGCGTTGGATGGGTGATGTGGAGGAGGATCTCCGGGAGCTGAACATAAGACAGTGGAGAAGAAAAGCTCTAGATAGAGAGGCTTGGGGTCGGGTATTGGCGGAGGCCAAGGTCCTACATGGGCCGTAGTGCCACAGTTGAGTTGAGTTGAGTTCTGATGGAGAGTAGCATTTTTTTTTTAATTTAAGGCGCGTCAACATCTATGGTCATTAGCGCCCGGAGCCTTCTCAGTGCCCTGCCGGCCTCCGGACAGATTTCTCGTTACAGACAACACTGTCCATCAACGAACAGTGAGCTGTAGAGGCAGTGTTTTTTCGGGAAGAAAAAATCTAGTGCTACCTAGACTCGAACCCGGGACGTCCGCGTGGAAGTCCAATGCGCTAACCGCTTAGGCTATTCCCTCCCCTAACAGAAGCATTAAGCTTTCCCCTAAACTGCCACATCAGTACTACAAATATATGGTTTTACCATCTATTTAATATTAATATACATTTAGAATCATTGATAGAATTCCAAATTTGATGAAAATCAGTTAACCGAAAGTTACAGAATGGGTTTATGTAGGTACTATTTATGGGTTTTCACTAAATCGGCTACAAGCATTTTTTTAAAACTTAAAATGATCATTGCTTGCATACAAAACCTATCACTTTTATTTAAATTATTTTCTGGTGAGGTTTTCGGGAATCTGTGAGTTTGGTAAAAATTAAAAGCCGCCTTAAATGCTTAGCTAAAGGTTTGGTGCAGATGGAGCTGCTAAAGGGTTTAGGATTTATAAGCTTGAACAGTGTAAATTACATTATAATAGCCTTAAGTGCTCATTAAAATTTGATGATCTATCCATGCATATCAAGATATAACGGCTTAAGAATTTGTTCATATTATTTTTTTTCCATAATAAACTGATTAATATTAAGATACGACTCACTCAAGCCCAACCTTTTTTGATACCTTTTTTTCTTCTTAATACTTCTTTAAAAATAGCATTTAACGATTGAATACTAAGCAACTACCACTTCCTCTATCTCTAAAAAGTTAAAGGAAAAATTCAATTTATCGTTCTATTAGTTACAAAAAAAAGTTTTGTTCAATAAGTGGAAAGTTGATAATCATATTCTTGGTCCCTTGGCCAGATACTGCCACCCTTTAGAATGAATTATGAAGGAAAAAAGCCTCTTTTCTCTGACCATTTTGATGCAGTTAAAATAGGCTGTCCATTTTGAACACTTTAAACTTTTTTCCTGCCAAACTTTTATTAATTGAGCTGTTGAATGATTCATTTTTTTAATTACTTCCTTAAAAAAAAAAAAAGGACCCTTCTCCGCTTTCTTCTGCTTCTATTCTCTTCAACTTCTATAATCACTTATTAAATTTTCCATTTTTGTTTTCGGAAGTTTTTAAGTCTACTTTCAGATGACTTAGATTTAGATTTCCAGTTTCCTGTGGGCTATAACCAGGCACCGCAGCCATTTTTTAGTAGGTGAACCCTCCCCTTCTAACGAGTTTATGGGTCTTTCACCACTAGGTCTTTTTGCATTACTATCTCCTCAGGTCGCAATGTACCAAAGGTTTCGTATCGCAATTTTGTTGTTGCTACGCAATCAAAAAGCAGATGGGAAGCCGCTCCACCTGACATAGTCTACACAAGGGGTCCGAGCTTATTAGCCCCACCAATGTACAGATGCTTCCTGAACGTACGATGACCCGTAAATAATACCGTCACCAGAGAAATCTTGTTCCTATTCAGGATAAGGGTTACTTTTGTCCTTCCTTTACACAGTTTTGGCATTATCCTTTTACTGTGCATAGGCTCCCTGGGCTCACACCCAGAGTGCCTGATCTTGTTTCGGAGCCAATCTTCAATAGCTGCAGGTTCTGCTCCACTGGTTATTCCCAGGAGGGCACTGAACCACAAATCGGAGTATTTGCCTTGTTCCTGGCCAGTTGATCAGCTGTCTATATTACCCTCAATCCCTGCATGGCAGGCACCCAACTCAGCTGAACCTTATTGTGCCGGAGAGAAATACTTTAGTGAAGCAAGGCTGCTCAACAAAATTGAGTTGCTAGACAACACAGCGTACCAATCAATCGACACACATTATGCTTAAAGCATATTGATTATAAATAAACTATCTAATTATAAAAAGATTATAATTTCAGGGACCTCATGATTGACTGAAATAGTCAGGATGGTGAAAGCATAGACATACTTAAGCATGTGAAACCTTTTCATACGTGCAAGTGCTGTGAAATTATGTCCAGGGAGTCAACAATAACGCCCTCCACAATCGAAAACAAGTCATCGAGGCTGATGCTAACGCTGCCAAAAAAGGCGGATGTCTCCCTTGGGATGACAACTCTCAGCCAAACCCTATAGGCCCTGCACCCTATCGGACCTGTCTCCAAACAGGTCTCTAAATTTTTCTTTGAAGTGGAGAATACACTTCTCGTAGATTTTGCTCTTCTCCTCGTGGACCTTCTCCGCTTGACTCGGATCATTACTTTCGTATCTGATAGTTGGATCCAAAACAAAAGCAATGCCACTGTTTTCCTGGAAGATTCGTCAATGCCTCTCGGCATGCCTTGACTAGGGAGGCAGTAGTTCTGTAAACATTCAGAGCTTTCAGTGCAGCCTGACTGTCCGAGCAAATTCGTATAATCTTGCCACCTAGGGCAAATTCTCCTCGGTACGCACCTTGGTGGCAAAGACTTCGGCCTGGAAAATTGTGGAGTATCTGCCCAGCGACTTCTCAATTAATACGTGCGGGCTCACTCCACACACACTCCGGCTCCAGTTCTGCAGTCCATCTTGGATCCGTCAGTGAACCACACAGGTCCGGCCACAGGTCGCGCTTCTCCCACCCCTTGTCCCATTCCGTCCTAGACCCTAGAAACACCTGAAAAGGAACTTCGAAGTTATATATTGGGCGAATGCTATCCTGGACCATGCTTAAAACTAGGTCCGGGTTGACTTTAAGTATTATGTCCAAATGTTTGGCTAAGAAGTTGCAGAATGAATGGCCAAAGACCATTGTTGCGTAGTCTGTGCACACTGGCCCTTGCCTCCGCTTGCATCAAAAGGTGCAGCGGTAACTTCAGATGACTTAACAATTGATTAATCTAAATATAGAAAAAAACCTATAATAGTAATAATTCCTAAATAACTAAAACTAGAAAATTTCTCTCTCTAACTTCGGCTCTGCATTTATTTACACTGACATTGGACATTTGTCAAAAATTTGGCTATAATTTTTGAAATAGCAATGTCGGATAATTTTTGGAACTAAACTTACTTTGTTTTGACATTGAACAAAAAAAAAAAAACCTGGTATGATATGACATTGAATTTATTTTCTATTGCTTGTCTTCTTTATTGAATCATGTTTTAATTTCATGGATTTGGATAACACTCTTGGCGTCTTTCTTTGATTTTTTTTTTATTCTCTGTGGGGAGGGGGCAAGCCATATGCTATCCAAAGCTCTATTGGGCCCATATAGCTTACCCCAAAGATCAGAGCCTTCTCAGTGCACGGCCGGCCTCCGGAAAGTGTTCTCTCGTTACAGACAACACTGTCCATTACCGGACAGTGAATTGTAAGAGGCTTCTAGGAAAAAAAAATTCAAGGCGCAAATATTCTTCAGCATATTCATATGTGAAAGTAAATATCCAAGCCCTGGCTGAATGTAACATAAAAAATGTTTTAAAATTATGCTGATGAAAAGTGCGTGTGAAAGTTTGAGATTTTATAAAGCATACATGTGATTTATCTTTTTAATAAAATGTCGTGTAGTATATTTTACGTGAGAGAAAATGTCATACGATGATTTGTAGTGTGATGAAAGTCGAGTTACATTCTTAAACCAATATCACGTATCAAATAGGATGTATGTAAATTTTTTTTATTATAAACCAGTTTTCTCTACATGAATTTCCAGAGAAATATTTTGCAATCAGAAAATGTTGTTAACACTTTCAATTTTATCAATATAATATATTATGCCCAGAGATCTAATATAATAATACAATCAGGCATTTGGAATTATGATCAACCGAAAGAGATGAAAGAGATATTTTCCAATAATAATTATTGTTATGGTATTAAAAAAAACAACCCCCACCCAATACGGAGTTTGGTATATAGATTTCGAAGCAGCATATCTTGGGTAATTTTGGACATATCGAAGTGAGGTTTACGGGATTCAAGTACTTTATACAAAAAAAAAAATCTGGTGTAAAACACTCACACAACTTTCTCTTACTCCAGTTCTCAAAATTATAATCGACAATTTTTATAGTTTGTGTACCAAATTTAACGAAATTCTTCGAAAACTGAAAAAAAACTGTTCAGTTAAAAGCGCACTTCCGGTTTACTAATTTTCATGAAACTCGGAATTTTAGCAATCTATTTATTTCTAATTAATTTTGTTTGGATGATAGAATTGTATATAATCAACTATGATAAGCACTTTAGAGGAAACTGTAACCCCATCCCTCCCCTAAAAATGACCTTAAATGAATTTTCCCAGAGAAATGTTTTAAATAAATGATGTAGATCTTTGCATGTTTAGTTTATATTAGAAGTTTCAAGAAAATCGTTGGAGCAACTTTTTTAGGAAATCGCGAAAAAGTGAACAAACCATTTAGTAAACTGGTAAAGTAAACGTACTTCCGGTTATCCGATTTTTCAAACACGGAATTTCAACACATCAATTCTAATTAACATTATTTAGATGGTAGAATTGTCTAATAAACTGAAATAGCACTTTAGATGAAAACCTAACTCCATCCCTCCCCCTCTAGAAATGCCCTTAAATGAATTTTCCCGAAGAAATTTTTCAAAAAACGTTGCAGCTCTTTGTATGTGCAGTTGATATAGATAGTTTAAAGAAAATTGTCGGAGCCATTTTTGAGAAAATCGCAAAATTTAAAAAAAAACAAACTAGTAAAGTGGTACTTCCGGTTGAGGAATTTTGACAGATAACGCACCGTCAGATCCCATTGTGATACGTAAACTTAATATTAAGTTTCAACTTTCTATGGTTTTTCGTTTTGAGTTATGCGAGTCACATACATACATGCATTACATAAACACACACACATACCATTTGCTAAAAAACCACTTTTTTGTTTGGACTCAGGGGACTCAAAACGGATATTTCCGGTGAAAACTCAATATCGAAAATTTGACACGCTTACAATACTTCCTCTTACTAGGAGTAAGAGAAAGTAAAAAAGCAGTGGACCATTAAGCCTTTTCAGATCTTGATTGAATTTTTGAGGGCAGCATTCGAAAGTTCTCTAAGTGATCTACAACTTTGACCATTGAAGAATTTTGATAACTGTAACCCGTTTCGAGTTATTTTTAATTATGGACTGTATATCTGGGATAACCGGTATGTATCTGTAATCCTAGGGTATTTCAGAGCTTAAGTTGCCTTTATTATAAAAATTAATTGACATTTTTATAAATATTCTTTTATAGTTTGCGATTTTAGAAATGCGTATTATAAAAGTAAATATTTTAATTTTTCTAAATGCTATGAACATAAAAACTACTTTATCCAACTTACATTTGCTTTAAATTCTCTCTCTACCAGATTAAAGAACTAATTATATCTAATTCCTACGTCTCCCTTAGTGACATTGAATAAACTCCACTTGAATACAAATGAGTATAGTCTAAAGGATTATTCCATGCCATGGAAACTACAGAGAAATGTTGCCTTGTTACAATGAATACAATGAAATGAATTACTCACCTTCATTTAATTAGACAAATTTTTTGAAAGCTCACAAAACAAAAAAGGGCTTTATGATGTGTTTTCAGATTTATCCAATGAGATTGAATGTGAGGTTGGGTTCGCAATCTTGTTGTGCCTAAAGGTTATTTCCTTAAATAGCTTGTTTCTTTAAGTGATCCAATCGCCGATTTCGGGCGTTTCGCCCATCTTCTTCAGGAGGATTAGATTAGATTAAATAAATGAAGCTTTAAAGGATATAAGTACATAGTGGAAATCTTCAATTTCAAATTTAAAATGTAGTTTGGCACATTACTTGGAAGCGCAAATAATTTTTTAAAGAAGAACCTTTGTAATTTTTCCACTTTTTCATACTTATTAAACCCCCAAACCTGAGCGGCATAACACATGACAGCCCTCGATACTGTATTAAATACTTTGACCTTGGAGGAAAGATGTACATTACTGTTAAAAAAAACATTCTGCTAAGTACACTTAATCCCGAATTTCGCATAAGACAGCTTTCAAACTTTGTAATAAATGCCTATTACTTTTTATCCGATACACTTTTCCAGGGAAATTGATTTTTGGATTGATTCTGGCGGCGCAGCAACATTCCCTCTGAAATACCACTTTAGTATAGTGTTTGATTCTCTACGTCATATCTACGACATACTAATGTATATTAGAAACATTTATAACGGAGTTGATGAGGAAAGAAATTAGGTTTGATTAATTAAACGAGATATGAAGACACTGTTATAATGTAGCTATAAGTTTACATAAACTGCACTGGACTTGTAATAATTTTATAGAATAAAAGGTGAGAGTAGAGATATGACACGATGCGATGTATATGGTTGAATCTGGTAGATAGATAGATAGATATATCCCCTTAGGTAGATTCTCACTGGCTTATATACAGGTTCTCCCACGCTTGCCTGCTTAAGTCAGAGAGTACCAGAGAGGGCCTGTTTTCTCTCTTTTAATTCTCTTTCTTGCCATTATACATTGTTAGAATTTCAAATTTGTAGAAAAACGCTTCACAACCGGGAATGCAACTTTATAGGTTTGATTGCAATTTGATTAGGTTTAGATTTTTTTTTGGTGGGAATTTTCTCTAAAATGGCGACTTGGGAAGCAAACTACACAGACAGAGAGAAAGAGAAACACTTTATTCGTAAAGAATTGTCAGTAGGGCTGCTCGACAATGTCAAGTTGCTAACACACAGCTTACCAATCAATCGAACAGACATAAACAAAGAAAGAGGAAACAATACATTATTACACAGATTAAATCATGAAACAGATAATTTTGTTTTGTTATTGTTTTCCATTTTTCGACAACAGACGTGTGTGCGCAAAGTCTAACTGTAGATGTGGTGGTTAATGATGGCTAGAGAGTCTATAATAATCTCCTCCGTTAGCCTCGGCGATATATTCGGGTCTATACCGACCTCGTCCCAGAATTCCACCGTTTTCTTTGGAATAGTCCCCCGAGCACCGAACCATAGACCACGCACTTTATAGTCCCGTTCCCCAAGCATATCTCTATACTTCTCGGAGAGATATGTAATACATTTGCTATAAATGGCACGCTTTTCTGTGTCGACCTTATCCCCCTGCTGACCGTCGGATCAATGATGTACGCTAGTCTGCTGTCCCTTTTAAAGGCCACTATATCTGCATATCGCGCAGAGCCCTCATCATCAACAGCGTACACTTCCTCAAAGCAGGTATAATCAAGAGCCCTAAGAGACTCTGCGATCGCGTGCTTGACCCTGTGATGCCGCCTAGTCACGAGGAGCATATTGTGTGGACAATTTCCGAGCACATGTGCCGGTGTTTCGTTCTCTCTACCGCATTTGCGGCAGAGGGGTCCAATATCTCCTGCTGAACTCGTGGCAACTCCGGGAACGCCCTTGAGTGGAGCATAATTTATGTTTAATTTTATCGCGTTGGCCCACTCCGAGCCTGAGAGCACTTGCTTATTGTAGATGTACTTATTAACTTTAGGAGTCTCCCTGAAGTGACAGGCTCCTCCTATCCCTTGCCATTTGCACTTCATCCATTCGTTAAAGGACTCTTCTCTCAGTGACTGGCGAATCCTTTTCACTGGGATATGGTCCCGGATGTCCTCCACCTCAATGCTGAGGCGGTTGACACATTGGCCAACTTCCAACTCAAGGTCAAAAATCCCTTGAAATTGAGGGTCTCGAACTTTACCGAGTTTCTGGGCAATGGACAGCTGTTGCAGTGGTGCCTCCCACTCACACCTAAGCAAACCCAGACCTCTAAACCGCCGAGGTGCATACATCATTGCAGTGGATGCATTCGCTGGAAGACCAATCATAGACTTCACGCATCGTCGTATAACGATGTCCACGCCCTCCAGGACCGATGGACTCAGCTTAGTCAGTGGGGCAGTCTGGAGAGGGTAGGTCAGATTGGAAGTGAAATTGGAGAATTTCAGTATGGAGAAATGAATCATTTTTATTTGAAATATTTCTCCAGAAAAATGTGTAAGTTGAAAAAAAAAAGAAATTTGTAATTGTATTGAATGCAATAAAAGAAAAAAAAAAATCGTTTTTTAATCATTTTAGCGTGATTTCGGGGAAGGATTAACAAAGCTTTCCCTCTAAAGTGCATTTTTTTGCCCAGAATATGATCCTATCGTTTATATCATATTAATAACAAACATTATCTGGTATTTTATCCGTCGTAGCGTGCATATTTATTTTCTTGCTGATCGGTTTTGGATTTTCATCCATCGTCAGAGCAAATTCACCAAGTTCGCATAGAGAGTTCACTTCAACGTAATGTTTCTGTTACTTGTTACTCACACTTCTTGGTTGTATATGATTATGTGGGGAGGTTATAAGGTTATGTTACTATGTGTATGTGATTAATGGCAAAATGGAATTATTGCAAGTTATGATTAGACATTAGAAAAATAGTGTATAATAAATTTGTTTACTGTTTTGCAAGAATACTCTATAAATAAATTTTTAATAGTATTGTAAAGTATGCTCAGTGTCTTATCAAGTTATTTTTATTAAGGGGGGGCGGTAAGTTATTCCAGAAGCATAATAAATATGCATACTACGATGGATAAAATACCAGATGTTATCCAGCATTGCGGATCCATCCACATATTCAACAATAACAAACATATATATTGTAACGCATCAGAGACATTTTCCATGGTAGCCTACTTCATTTTGTGTCATTGACCGGTTTCGGGCGTTCGCCCATCTTCAGGATG
This sequence comes from Triatoma infestans, assembly GCA_011037195.1. NCBI lineage: Eukaryota > Metazoa > Arthropoda > Insecta > Hemiptera > Reduviidae > Triatoma > Triatoma infestans. Next base: position 25,446 of record JAAEAF010006938.1, read on the forward strand.
CGTTTGTCAGACAGTGTGATAACACAGACTTGCATAGAGCAAATTCAGTTTATACAATCTTGCTGTGCAAACCGGTCGATGACCACAAAATGAAGCTGGCCACCACGGAAAATGTCTCTGATGCTTTCCAGCTCTGCGGAACCAACTACAACAACAATATAATATATTGTAACGTTTTTCCTAACTGGTTCACTCGAGCTGTTCTTCTCCTATTTATACAACTGGAGAAGGTTCTGGAATGTTTTAGAGTCTTCTAGGTCGCGCAAGACCGCTGTAGAAGAATCCAGATGTTCAGTTTATACATTTGCTCTCTGTTATCACACTGTCTGACAAACGCATCCTGAAGATGGGCAAAGCCCGAAACCGGTCGGTGACCACAAAATGAAGCAGGCTACGACGGAAAATGTCACTGATGCTTTCCAGCTCGGAAAGTGGCGGAACCAACCACCACAACAATATATATTGTAACGTTTTTCCAAACTAGTAGCTACTGCAACTAGTTGCCAAGTGGGTCCGGTTTAGATAAAACACACTAAACTTCTTACAACACCAATTTATTGTTCAACATAATAAATTACAAATAAATCACTTAAACGTACTGTATAAACCAACAAAAGTTCTCTCAGTTTTTTTTTTATTCACTTTTAACAAGCGCGCACTCCGTTTTGTAACAAGACTGGCTTACTCGAGCTGTTCTTCTCCTATTTATACAACTGGAGAAGGTTCTAGATTCTTCTAGGCTGCGACAGACCGTGGGAGACCGCTGTAGAAGATTCCAAAAGCGCCTGTCTAGCGCTTCCCAGCGGCCACGAGGAGAACTTGAGGTGCCTGCTTCTTCCCCTAGATGGCACTACTGGCTGCGTTTCAATATATACATTGCCTAAATTACGTGTTTGAAAATGACTTGCAAGCATAAATTTTTTTCTGCACTTTTCTTAGTTATTTTCGATTTTCTCGACGACACCAACGACATTTGTCTTATTCACTCTAACTAAACATACAAAGGCATACCATCTTTGTTTTTGCACTTTTTTCCTAATTGATTTTAGCGGGTTCTGGGGAAGGGATGTCGTTAGTTGGACATTTACCGCCTATAAAATGATACGAAGATTAAATATGTGGCTAAAAAATTTTGTAGAAAAATCTGATGACTGGTAGGTTAATTTCTGAAACCTCCAATTCCAAGGATTTCAATCAATTTCAAAAAATTGGTCATCATCACAATAGTTCCTCTTTAGGTAAAAGTAAAAGTAAATTAAAAATGCGTTGCTTATAAGAAATTGTTAACATCAGTATAATCATCACATAACATTTTGGTAATCAATCATGTGGGACGATATGAATGATCATACGAATTACTTGGACTATATTGCACGGCTGTATAGCATAATGGACTCAAATATTAAAAGATTTATGATGTAAGATTAAAGGAAATTACTATCATTACAAAATTTATTTTCTTTCATAATGATATTATATAATAAGGTAATTAATAACCATATAAAATAGATTATTAGGAATTCATTAAGAAATGAAAGGAACGTTAATGGGATTAACTATGGGATGAGTAGATGGGGTAAGCAGCTACGTATTAATGTTGAAGAGAGCTTCTAATGCACTAAAGTTAACAAATATATAACAAACTTCTTGGTATGTTTGTTAATTACAAGATAAAATTCTTGTATGTAAATTTTAAATTTAATTTAAATTGCATCTAATTTTGATTTTAAATTAAAATTGAAAACTTTAATTGGGTAAATATTTAGTTGGATAAAATGACAATATCTTACCAAGTTCCTATATTACTTTCTCTTACTGTTTGTAATGTGGAAGTAAAAGATATCATGTAAACATTTTCAATATAGTGTTTGCCTTGAAAATACAAATTTTAGGTCCACTGAGTGGTGGGGGAAGAAATGGTTTTTAGAAATGTTTAGTGAGCGAAAGGTCAGCATCAGCTCGAAAATGGAAAATTGCTAAAACATGATATTTCATTTAGTTGCTAATCAGGAGACGTACCAGTAAGGTTTTTGTACAAAAATCGAGGCGGGAGGAAGGAGTTCTGGGTGAATGGGTAACGATATGTGTTCCTCTAAAGTCCATTTCAATGTATTCTGTGATTCTTCATCTTTATCAATCAATCAAAACTTTATTTGCATAAAAGATACATATACTTTAGGGTAGAGTGGGTTATGATACATAATTTTCATTCTAAACTGGTGTGCAAAAGTGATAATACTATAATATAACTAAAACATAGCTCTTCTTCTGTAGAGTGAAAATTAAATCTTACAACAATCTATAAAATTTATGTCACATACCAAAATATAATATAAAATAAAACAAAATTCAAATTTACAATATTATAACTTATATAAGTCACCATTAGGAGAATGATCTTGCGGTACAAGTTTGAAATGCAGATAGCACATAAGTTAATAGCAGGCAAATTTATTTCTTCCTATCTCTCGAATAGATTTGCGGCGATGTATAAAGGCGGTAAGTACTCTTCTCTACTGCAGCTCAAGTATGGTGTGCCCCAAGGGTCTATTATGGGACCTCTATTATTCTTCGTTTACATTAACGATCTACTGGCAATTTTTGATAACGATAATATAATTAGGCTGTACTTACATGCCGATGATCTTGCGGTACAAGTTAGAAATGCAGATAGCACATAAGTTAGTAACTGCATTAAATCTATAATCGATTGGTGTGCTGCTAATAAAAGGGATCACTATTTAATTGGGAAATTATGTTAGGACTGAAAAAGCTATCAATTTCTTAGGCATTTTCATAGATTCAAAATTGAACTGGACAGATCAAGTTAATAACGTCATGGGTAAAGTGTCTCGTGGAATCTATGTTTTGAGAAAATTAAGAATGTCCGGTTGACTTGAAAGCTTTAAAGCTGGCATATTTTGCGTACGTTCATAGCCATTTGTGCTATGGTACTATAATTTGGGGGGTAATGCTGCCGACAAATATTTAGGTTACAAAAGAAGGCGATTCGAGTCACTTTGGATTTAGACTCGAAAGTATCTTGTCGTTCTTTGTTTAAGAACTTGAACATAATGACACTACCAGCCATATTTATTTTTCAATGCTTCGTCTACGTAAAGTGCAATGAAGGCCAATTTATATGTTTCTCACAAGTTCATGATCATTTCACCAGAAAACGCAATAATTTTGTCCAGAGTAGAAACAGGTTGACAAAAGTTCGTACTAGCTTCGATAGTTTGTCCATCTCTCTTTACAAGTATTTACCAGAGAATATAAAAAAATAATACTTTGAAGTGTTTCAAAACTAATGTTAAATTAGCTCACCCGCTGTATAAGATACATGAATATTTTAAAATTAAGTTTTTGTCTTGACAATTTTGTGAATTCAAATTATATTGTAACTTGACCTTGCCAATAAGGATGTAGCTTTTTTCTTTCTGGCAATAAAATAAAATATCAATATCAATATCAATGTTTACATCATATAGAAGTATTTAATCAATTCAATGAAGACGCTCTGATCTTTAAGAGAATCAATGACGAAAATAAATAAGTTATTTATTTCATTATAATCTCCGATGCTTAAAAGACATCAGACATCTTTTCTACATCAGAACTTAAATTAGATGTCAAATATTTGACTATATAATTTATCCCTCAAATTGGCATAACAAGAACCATGTAATAACCAATGAATAATATCATCTTTTTCCTTGAAACACAGTTTACAATGTTCATTTGGGAAGAATTCGTATTTTACATTTCTCTACAATTATTCTTGGCAATTTTTTATTTACCATACGAATTTGTGCTAACACTTTTAATTTTTTCACTATTGCAAAGTAACTGCAAACAATTTTCTGCAATGCTATTAAGCGCACTGATATGCCCAAAAATATGTATTATGTATTTTAAAAATTTATTCCAGAGAGAAACAATTGTTCATAAAACTTTCAATCATATTAGTTTTATGATAAATAATCATTGCTACATTTTGGGAGTTTAATAAAAAATCAAAATTAATAGAAGATAAACAAATTCTAAGCAGGGTTACCCAGTTAAAAGGTAATGAATAATTACCCTTCAACTCTCCTTGTCTGAGGTAACAAATCTTGGGAAGTCTATTAGGATCCATGTTTAATAAAGAAAGCCACCAACCAAGCATTCTCTGGAAAATTCTGACCTTAATGTGTAAACGGCCTGACTCAACTCTCACATAGGAATTTTTGGAGTTTGTTTAGGAAACCTTAACTGAGTTTTGATAAAATATAAATGCGCTCTTTCTAAATAATCAGCATACTGACCAGCCCAGATTTCCGCCAAATACAAGAGTACACTTTCCACGGTCGACTCGTATAGTGTACATTTTGAAGCCCATGATTCCACTTTTGAAAATCTGATAATATTATCTAGAGCGGTATTAGCCGAAACAAATTTGGAAAAAAAAATATTTTTCACAGCTTGTGAGGCAGGCGGAAGAGCCAAGAGGTATCCCTAGATAAACATGACCTATTCCACGATAGAAATTTTGCTATTTTTATAAATAAAATCTTTATATGCTGGCAGGCTCCCTCCTTTATGGTATGGCACAATACAGGTTTTGGATGTGTTCACTTTTAATGAGTTTCTTGAACAATAATCATCTAAAATATTGAGGTTCTTTTTGGTTTCAATCCATGAAGAAGCAAGCAAAACCGTTTCTTCCGCATACATTATGATTATTAAATCTTTGCAGGAGTTAAGTGGGATCCCTTGCGCCCTTTTATTAATAAAATAACTAACAAAATCGGAGGTGTATAATGCAAATAATAAAGGGCTCAAAATTTCAGATTTGTAATACACCTTCAGATATATCTACTTCTTTTGACTGCTCGGAACCCTGAGCAATACACATTGTGGTACAATCGTACATGTTTTTAATCATCCTAAACATTTTGCCACATATTCCAATTTCATTTAATTTAAACCATAATTTGCAGTGAGGGACAGAGTCGAAAGCCCTTTTTGAAAGTCTATAAATACTGCAAATACCTTCCTATGTTTTAACCTTAATTGTATATTAATTGCTGATATTAAAGTGAACAAAGCATCTCTGCATCCACGCGCCCTCCGAAACTCCATTTGCTCTTCCGGAATGATTATTTTCCACTACCCAATTTTCTAGTCTATAATATAAGTAAACATTTTACATATAGAATTAAAAATAGCTATACCGTGGTAATTCGGGGAGGTTTTGAGGGTCTCTATTTTTATACAACATTCGCATTTTTAGTTTTAACCTTGTGCGAGGAAACTGTTGTTCATTCCAGATTTTTATTGAAGAGATTTAAGAGATAATGGGTCCAGGGAGCCGGAAGGTTAACTTGTTAAAGCCTCGATTAATTTAGAGTAATAACAATTTTTAAATTTTAAGTTTAATGTAATATAAACAATCCCCACTACTGCAGTGTACTACATCAGACAAGGGGACTTTGGACGTTTGAAGTTGAGCGGAGCTACAGTCAGTCTTGGCCAAGCTGTACTAGTATACTTATCAGTTTTTTTGCCTGTCGGCAGCTCAGCTGGATGTAGTTGGAAAAATTCGAATTATCAACAGTTGATTAGTTTCGTTCTCTCTGCGGTCTTACCGCCCACCGGAGAAATTTCCGTCATCAGGACGATTATCAGGACGCCCAGTCGCCCATTCAGCGCCCAGCCGCAACCAAGTGCGCCGTCGCTTTATACTCTTCCAGCTCATTCTACAAGCAAATATAACTTCGTAATGCCGGCCGACTCGAGCCACAGGTATCAACATTAAAATATTTCATTAACTAGGAACTTCGAATTGGATCCGGAAAAATAAGTAATGACGTCATGTATAACTTTGTACCGGTAATGCAAAATTCAGTTCTATCTTTCATAATGCAGGCTCTGCCCATAGTAAAAATTACAATGCTATAGCAGTTATAGTATTTTTATTATATGGATTGATTATTGAAATTTAATAAAATGAAATGTGATTCTGTGATTAATGGTTGGTTTACCCTTATTCTCAGTCCATTCTCTTTTGCCAAAGTAACCAGCTCGCAATTCCTAAGGCTTCACGGCGAATGTTTTTAACTATTTGCGGGAGCGTTAACAGTACTTAAAACATTCATTCGGGACATTATCATAACGGAACAGCTTTATTATTTTTGCAATTACAAATATTCTGTAATACTTCATTCAGTGTCAAATCAGTATCAAGGGTGGGATGAAAATATTGAAAAAAGATTATCTCAGTGAGAGAGGTTGAATAGGCATTAAATCAATATAAAAATTTTTCCCATTCGAACAATAGAATAGGTGATTTTTTTCACTTTTTCTATATGTTAATTTTCTAATGCAAGCCCAGAATTCTCTTGGATTATTAACATTATTCAATTTATTCTTCATGTTTTCTAAATACAATGACTTACAATTCCTAATTAGATCTTTATAGGTTTTCTTTTTTAATAGGTAACTGTTTTTAAGATCTCATTTATAATTACATTTTTTTTCAATTGCCTTAAGACTTTATTTAAATCTTTTTTAAGTAGGAAATACTCTTTATTAAACCATGGTTTATTTTTGAAAATCTTATTAGTTACTTTGTTTTTTTTTAGATATTAATATTAGAGAATCAGACATTGCCGATAATATAGATTGATAAAAATTACTATAAAGATCATCTATTGATACATTATTATAATAAATATATGGATGGGTTATTTTCAAATTATATATAAAAATTTTCTAAACAATTTATATCTCTATTTATAAGCATTATGTCCATATAGTTATTCACATTGGACAAATCATCACTAAAATTATTGGTAGTATTATTTATTCTTAGTTTTAGTGAACAGCCTAAAAAAAAATCGGATAAATTAATCACTTCTAAATCATTAATTATATTTTTTTAATTTATGCACATTCACCCAAACAAGATCCTGGGATGGTTCTTCATCTTTATAATATTTTAACTTTCAAGTCAGATTTTCGTTGCGGTCTGAAACAACGATCCGGCAATTTTTTTTTTATACCGATTCTGTCACAAAATGTTAAATATTAAGTACTAGAAATGCCCAGGTCTATTATCTCAAGCAGTTCTTAAAAAAAATATTGATATAAAAGCAGGTTGACATTTTGGGAAAAGCTATAAAAAAAACAAACTATAATCACAAATTAAAGCTATAATTTATAGAAGTCTTAACATTTAGTAAAAAAAAAAACACAGAACCATAGCTCCTTTTTAACCAGAACATTTCAAATGAACGGCCATACCTTCTTGCATATTGTTGACCAAGTTTTATTTCAATAGATCAACTGTAGATGGCAGCACATTTCTTTCTATTGATCAGCTGTTTTTCTTTTTGGTGGGAATAACATCTGAGTGGCTGTGATACTGTTTGTTACTGTGCTGTTTTAGTATGTTAAGAAATAATGATGATGATAATATTGCGAATGAAGAAGGCTATATGACACGGAAACTGAAAGGTAGGGCTTCAGAATTTAATTACTATTGTTTACAAAATTATTTAAATATATAGTTCTGCATAAAAAGGGGCCCACAATGTTAATAGTTACATTTGTAATTTAAAAAAAAAATCTAACATGATTTTACTCACAAAAATTATGTTAAATGTGTTACCAACTCATCCAAAACTATGTTATTAAAAGAGACAATGGGACAATAACAGTGGCTCAATAATAAGTAAGAATCAACAATGTACGTTTTCTCAAAATCGAGATTTTTTTTTTACCTATGGACCCATTTTCCCCAGACCTCCTCAATTATGATAAATTGCAGTAACTGAATGTCGTGTATAGTGTTTCAAAACCAGATATTTGTATTTAAAGTTGTTACTTGCCTTTGTATGGAGACTGTACATCTGACAAATTTAAATTTGATGTACTTTTTACTTTCTCTTACTCCTAGTAAGAGGAAGTATTGTAATCGTTTCAAATTTTCGATATCGAGTTTTCACCGGAAATATCAGTTTTGAGGTCCCCTGAATCCAAAAAAGTGGTTTTTAGCAAATGGGTCTGTGTGTGTTATGTATGATGCTGAACAGATAGCTAAAAAAAAGAAAAAAGTAGAAAATTGAAAACTTGAATATTCCGTTTAAGATCACCGTGGGATTGACACTACAGTCATCTGTGTAAAAAGTCCTCAACCGGAAGTACCACTTTACTAGTTGGATTTTTTACTTTTTTGCGATTTTCTCAAAAATCGCTCCGACGATTTTCTTTAAACTTTAAACATCAACCACACATACAAAGAGCTACAACTTTTATTAGAAACATTTCTCCGGGAAAATGCATTGAAGGGCACTTTTGGGGGAGGGGTGGGGTTAGGTTTCCATCTAAAGTGCTATTTCAGTTTATTAGACAATTCTGCCATCTAAATAATGTAATTAGAATTAAATATGTTGTTGAAATTCCGAGTTTGAAAAACATCGGATAACCGGAAGTGCGTTTACTTTACCACTGTACTAAATGAGTTATTCACATTTTTCGCAATTTTCTACAAACTGGACCCCGACGCTTTTGTTGAAACTTTCGCATATACAAACTAAACATGTCAAAGATCTACATCCTTTTAAAAATCCTAAAACATCTATTGGGGGGGAAAATTTCTTTCTTCTTAAGAGCACTTTTAGGGCGATGGGTCGGGTAGATTTCATCAACAGTTGATAGCCTAGTTCATCTACATGCCATCATCCCAAAAACCCATAATTAGTGAGAAAAATATAGATGGTGAAATTCCGCGTTTCAAAAAATTAGTAAACCGGAAGTGCGTTTTACTGTAACAGGTTTTTTTTTTTTTCCAGTTTTCGACGAATTTCATTAAATTTGGTACACAAACTATAAAATTTGTCAATTACCATTTTGAGAACTGGAGTTGTGTGAGTGTTTCACACCAGATTTTTTTTTATTTCCAACCATATAATAATATGACTGTTATTCAATGAAAAATATTAAGTGAAGCTATAATTAAAAGTGATCACTCACTATATTTCTCAATGCTGGTGAAGAAAAGTAATATTGTTGTGGTAGTTCGTTCCACAGAGCTGGAAAGCATCAGGGACATATACCGTGGTAGCCGGCTTCATTTTGTTGTCATCGACCTGTTTCGGGCGTTCACCCATCTTCAGGATGCGTTTTTCAGACAGTGTCTGCAAGTCTGCGTTGTCACACTGTGTGAAATACGTATCCTGAAGATGGGCGAACGGCCCGGAAACCGGTCGATGACCACAAAATGAAGCAGGCTAAAAGTAATATTATTCAAATCTAACTAGCCTGACATCTAACGGCAATACGTGAAAACAAGAAACTATTTCAAAACAATTCCCAAAAATGACAATGGGTTAGAGGTTATACTAAAGTGAGCAGGTTATAACGAGAGGGAGTGTTTGATTTGAATTAAATTACATTTTCTGTATTTGAAACTTTTTTTATTTTTTATTTCACTCATGCTTAGAACAAATTGAATCGATTCCAGAAAAATGTGTAATGTTCAACACGTGAGTAAAGTTTTTTTACAGTCTCGTTCAGTTGCCACGACTTTTATGTCAGTACATGAACTCGAGCGTAATAAAAACAAAAAAGCTTCAAATTATTCACTGTTTTATAAATAACTGTATATTTGCTATCCGTTCGCATATTTAATTGATTTAATAGATTTATTTAATTATATGTTATTGAAAGATGTACACTGTTTAATGTTAGCGTATTTTTTCTTAACATAATACTAGGTGAAAAAAAATTCAGACAAACTGTTTATTACTCGCCTCTACTACAATCGCATTGCCTACAGAGTAGTAAACATTGATTTAAAAAGAAGAACACAAATAGTATAATAATAGTAATAATAATAATAATAATAATAGTTTGTACTATTATGAGAAAAGTAAGTAGTTTACAGATAAAGAGACAGTAGTTTTATTAGCTATAGAACATTAAAGGGGAGACATGGATCCATTTGCCAGATTGGGTCACGTGATCCGTCGAAAACAGGCACACTCATCACTGCACATACCCTACTATCTTGTCAAAGTTTATATACACTTCAAATATTTCTCTTAGCGTAATATAATCTGAAGTTGATTTGGTTCATTAACCACATAAACCTTGTAGCATTTCTAGATTAAAAATGGTTATAAAGCAGATATATATATATAATAATAATAATAATAATAATAATAATAATAAATAGTTATTTATTTATAATACACAGTTTACATGAAAAATTCAGAAGTATGAAAAAAAGAACTAATAACCCACATTCTCATGGTCAGAGCTGACCGTCTGAGGAGTTGACATTCTACAAAGTGTGTAAATTGAAATTTATTTCAAAAATAAAAAAGTAAACAAAATACTGATAACAATAGTGAAAAATAAATAAATAAAAGTGTACTTCTAGTAAATAAACTAATACTTCATGTCAATGTGAAAAAAAATAACAAAGAAACAAAAAAGCAATTAATAAACAAAAATTAATATATACTTTTTGCTCTAAATAACTAGAAATTAAATTCCTGAATCAAGGAGAGAGAACCTATACTGCCAGGCGGATTTACAATAATTAACAAGTCTACGCCACTCTTTACCATTAAGAAAATCAAGAAATTCTTTATAAGTTAATTTATTTTTATTAAAATACAGAACCCTAAACTCTGCTAGTATCGGGCATATCGCAATGAAATGGTAAACATCTTCATTTTCCCGCCTGTTACACAGAGAACACATCTTCATTTCCCGCCTGTTACACGAAGCGGTATCTATTTAAATATAGCAACTCTCCTCTTACTTTTAATATCCAACTAGCAGATTGACTGTCAATGTTATGAACAAAATTATTTTTTTCTAAATATTTGTACAGAGTATGATTCTCACTGTTAACAGATTTACATTTATAATCATTTAACATTTTGGACTTCACCTTATTTAATATTTCATTTAATTTAATTTTTCTCTCAATAAACAAATTGAAATCAATACTATAGTTAGCACAAAATTGTTGCCAGTCTTTATACCAAAACACTTTCCTGTTGACTATTTCATTAACTAACATATTAGGGTACCTAGACTGTGGTAAATTAAAACATCTATTTACATATTTGAGGTGGTTTAACAGTATGTACAAATATAGGTAGAACTTCAGTTTCCAAGTAGGCGTGTTACGAGGCAAGCTAAAACACTTTTTAACAAAACCTTTTTAAACAGATTTCTAACGCTTGATACATCCCTACATCCCCAAATTTGAGCAGCATAACAAATTATCGATCTCGACACTGCATAAAATATACTTAGTTTGGAAGAAAAGGCAATGTGTTTGTTGAATATAATTCTGTTAAAGGCACTAATTGCAAATTTTGAGTGTTCAATTCTCTCCTTAATGAGATTCTAAGGACAAGTTTGACGATAATGTAACCCCTAAATATTTATATTGTTTGGCAACTGTGATAGGCTCATTTTTAAAATACCACTTTTCGCCTCTACCAGGTCTTCCCCCATTTCTGAACACGACTATTGCAGATTTCTTCAGATTTACTTCCAAATTTGGAAAGCAGATATATATATATGAATGGGAACTGTTTACTTGTGCTGTTTTTATTGTGAATGAAACTATTTTGCTATTGAAGTTCATAAGAGCAAAACAGACAACTATCCCTTTAAACAGCGTATTTTTTATCACCTATTTACAAACAAATACGTAGTAGTTTTTAATTAAATTTAGGTATTTAATTTTTAAAAACCTTTTATATTAAATATAAAACAATTTAGTTGGATTCTTCTTCATTAATGTTTTAATTATTAATTAGTATTTGCAATAGAGTCAGAACAATTGTTGAAATTTCTAGCTCAATTTAAACAAGAAATAAGAGCTGATATGGAAAGAAATCGTAATTTGACAATTATAGAAATTAAAGACTGTATAAAAGTTATCAAAGAAGAAAATCAACTTTTGAAATGCAAAATAGATTATTTAAAAAGAGAAAGCAGGAAGAAAATTTTGATACTTTTTGGAGTCAGTGAAGAATTTAATGACTACTGGAAGCAGGAAAATTTTGTTTCAACTTTTTTAAGTGAGAAATTACAATTAAATCTGAATCCGACTGAGATTTCGACAGTATAAGAAGAATTGGTAAATTTAAAGAATATAAAGCGCTGCCTATTTTAATTTGTCTAACTCAGTTTTGTACGAAATTATTGATACTTAAAAATAGCAACAATGTAAAAGGTTCTAAGATAACTATCGCTGAAGATTTTCCAAAAAAGGTAACGGAAACACGTAAAATTCTTTGTCCGAAATTGATAGAGGCTAGAAAAGCTGGAAAATATGAGGTCATTAGATATGACAAACTTATAGTTAAAGATATCTCTTCGTCAAAAAGTCAAAAAACTGTTAAGTAATTTAAAAAACGGCAACTTATTGATCAACCCCTAATGATATTGATACCCCGGTAATAGTAAACAAGAAAGAGCACTTGAAGAAAAGAAATAAATCAGACATAGATAATATCAGTTCTGATGTTAAAATTGAAAACTTTAACAGAAATTCTAAAGATGCTATAGTAAATTCTAATGGAAAAAAGTTCTTAGAACTGATTGATAATTTTGATTTTATAATACTCAACGGAAGAATTGAAAATGATAAGGACGGTGAATTTACATATATAGGTGGAGCTGGTAGTTCGGTAATAGATTTAGCATGTGTGAATTTAGGCCTACTTCCTTATGTAGTTAACTTTAAAGTTGATGCACAAATCTATTTCGATCATATGACAATTATTACTTCTTTCACATTAAAGAATGTAGCAAACGATCAATTAGTTCTTCCTCTCCTCCCTAAAATGAATTGGGTAAAACAGCATGTTTATATTTATAAACAGAAATTAGAAAAACTTATAAACCATATAAATTATATCACTGATAATGAAGAGAGTAGTATAACATTTATAACGGAAACAATTATGAGCTGCATTCTAGCATTAGCATTTATCATGTGCATTATGATAGGCTGCAAACTATAATAAAAATGCTAAGCCGAGTTATCGGCCAATGAAGCCTTGGTATAATAAAAAATGCAATTCAGCAAGGAATAAATCATTTTATTATTTACAAGTCTATAGAAAATCCAATAAATTGGAAGATGAATTAGTTTATACATTATGCAATAATAGAGCTGTGTAGAGAGAAGAAGAAGGAATATTGTGTAAAGTGTGCTGAGCGTCTCAATAATGTGGCACAAAGTAAAGAATTTTGAGATGTTGTCCGTTCTTTAAAAAAGGCTAATAAATAACTGGATTGTCAGAAAAATATCAGTGGGGGGGTGGTTTGAATATTTTAAAAGTTTATATAATCCTCCACGCTTATCACAAAAAATAGTTTACACAGAACCACTGATTGAGAATGAAAGTTTAGATAGGCCCTTCTCGTTGGATGAATTACAACAAGTCTTGCGTAAAGTCAAGTATTACAAGGCTCCCGGAAAGGAACGCCTTTTACTTTTGAATTCTATAAGAATGCGCCTCATAATTTTCTAAATTTACTGCTAAATATATTTAATAGAATTTTTGAGTCTGCAAAACGTTCCATCTAGTTTTAAAAAATCGATCATATTTCCTCTTTAAAAAAAAAGGAGACAAAAACTTGGCATCTAACTATAGAAAAATATCCTTCATGAATAAAGTGAGCAAGGTATATTCTGGTTTGCTAAAGTAGAATACTCGAATGGGTAGACATAACAAAATAATAAGGGAATTTCAGGCTGAATTTCGGCAAACCTACTGTGCAGTAGACAACATATTTAGTTTAATTAATTTAGTAAAATTAAAACTTAAAACGAAAAGGCAGAAAGTCTATGCGTTCTTTGTAGATGTGTTAGGCGGCATTCGATAGTATTGATCGGCATTTTCTTATCTACAAACTTTATAATTTACACCTTTCTACAAAAATTGTGAAATCTGTTAAAAATCCTCTGCATAATACCATAGCAAATGTTTAAGTGTTTGAATGGAGTAACACAAAGTTTTTTCACTGAAATGGGTGTGAGACAGGGTTGTCTCTTCAGTCCGACTTTACTTTCGCTTTATGTAAACGATGTAGAAGCCTATCTAGATGGAGGGGTCTATATAGAAAGTGGCAGCAAAAGTCGTATGCCCACGATGTGGTCTTACTTGTGAAATGTATTTGGTGTGTGTTGAGTTTTTGTATGTTTATAGTAATAGTTGGTGTAGCACGAGCGGTTTGGTAAAGGGGGCTTATATTTGTAAGTTTTAAGAGAGAGAAGTAATAAGAATAATTATGTAAACACTGGTAGATTAAATTAAATATATTCTTTAAGGATATTTAAATGCTATTCAATAACAGCGCAATATGCTTATAGGTATACCGGAACTAGAATAAACTCAAACTATCTTGAAGGAATATCTTCTAATTGTTATTTCAAATCTTCCCCTGTGAGAAGAAGGGGTAGACAATGCGATCAAGTTCATGAACTCTAAAAGACAATAGTGGTGTTCTACCTGAAATGTCCTTTTGCAAGAGAATGTCACATATTCATCATAATTTTGATTTTTTTCAAATTAAATATATTTTTATATTTCTTGCATCCATCACACTTGCTCGGATTATTCCCTACAAAGAATGATCAATTCTTTTCAGGAATATTGTCTGACCTGGAATTTAAGAATCAACTTAGAGAAATCTAAGATTATGAATTTCAGGAATGGAGGTAGGCCTGTAAAAATAGAAAAATGGCATTTAGGCAGAGAGGAGATCGAGAGTAGTAAATGATTATAAATATTTAGGGTTCCGTTTTACCCCTTCTCTTTCCTTCGGTAAACATCTTGCAGAAAGGGTAAACAAAGCGAAAATGGGTTTAAATACCATATGGCGACAGTTCATGGAAAATAAAGATATTTCATACCCGTCAAAATTACGTACCATTAATTCAGTTAGCAGATTTATGCTGTGCTACGGCGCGCAAGTATGGGGTGGTGAAATGCATAAAGATGTTGAGAAATTACTGCGCTTTTTCTTAAAAAAATTATTCAGGATATCTTAGTACACTCCTTCGGCTTTTCTTTATGTTGAGACAAATCTACATCCAATTTTCCTATACACTGTTAAACTGCATTTTAAATATTTAACCAAAATTCTCTCTTTTCCGGGAAATAGATTATCCAAAATCTTGGCTTTAGAAATAATTAAAAAAGAAATATTCTGGTTTCATGAAATTAAACAGCACATTAATAAATTTAATTTAAATATAAGGTTAAATCATAACAATTGCAATAATATTGATTTATGGAACAATAGTTTAAACCAAATTAGAAAACTAATTTTAAGTGATTGTAGAGAGCAGCACTTAACAAACATTTGTTAATTCAAAAAACTTTCCTTTCTATAGAGAATTAAAGTTCAATTTTAAAAATAATCATTATTTATTTGGCTCTACACTTTCATGGGACAATATCAGTTGAATTGTCAGATGTAGGGGGGGGATGTAATAAATTTAAATTATAAATATTTCAAGCAAGATAATATTAAATATGAACTGTGTGGGGATATAGAAATCGGAAATCTATTTCACTTTTTAGCAGCATGTCCAGCGTTAAGTGTTATAAGGCAAAATTGTTTTAATAAAGATTTTCTGACTGGCGAGGCTATATTAAATTACTTAATGGTAAAGACTGGGACGCTTTATGAAAGATTGTAAACATGTTTACACTTAAAGGAGGTCTAAATTAGTTAGCTAAATTATAAATTATTCTATTATTTTATTGTTTATCTGTAAATTATGTTAATAGTAAATAATAGTAAATTATATTAATATGTGATTAGTTTCATTTGTTTTATTTATTTTTTTTTTATCATTATTATTTGACCAAGACTCTCCTCTGACGGTCTGTGACCAAGAGTTTGTCTTTAGCTTAAGTAAGTTATTTTATGTCTTCATTTGTAGTAATGAGTTTTTACTTTTTTACTTTTAATTAAGGGAAGTTTAATTATTTTTTATATTGTAAAAATGTTTTAAAAATTAATAAAGACTATTATTATTATTATTATTATATAGAGGCATGTAAATTAAGTAATGAGACTGATTTTTTATCTTTTTTTTATTCAAATAAAATTACAATTCAACGTTGCCCTCTTCAAAGTAACTACCTTGGGAAGCCACACAACGCTGAAGTCGATTCTTCCATTCGTCATAGCAGTGCTGGAACTCGGATACTGGAATAGACTTCACTTGGTCGGTTACGGCTGTTTGAATATTCTCCAATGTTCCAAAATGACGTCCCTTGAGGTGATTCACATGGACTCAAGTCGGGTGAATAATGAAGCTGAGGAGCCACAGGAATGTTATTACTGGCCAAATACTCATTAATGCGAAAGATTTTTCGGAACCATTTTTGCACAAATTTTTCTCATCCCCAATTCATTAGTCAAAATTTGATGAACGGTTGTGTGAGTCAAATTCAACTCTTCGCCGATCATTCGGACTGTCAAACAACGATCTGAACGCACGAGATCGCGGATTCTGCCAACATTTTCGTCGGTTCTTGAAGATGAAGGCCTTCCGCTGCGAAGCTCGTCTTCAATTGATTCCCTTCCTTCTGCAAACGACTTAAACCACCTAAAAACCTGTGCTCTCGACAAAACATTGTCTCCATAGGCCTGGCACAGTTTTTCAAACGTTTCTGTTGCACTGTGCCCAAGTCTGAAGCAAAACCTGATAGCACAACGTTGCTAATTGATGTCACTCATTTTTAAAACGCACTGAAAAAAACCTTGCTCACAAAAAAAGTCACTACGGACAGTGCAACAACTCTAGCATTTTCAAATTTGCACTGGACGTGTATCAGATGTTTACTTGCCCTACCACGCATGCGCCGCGTCTCCAGTATTGCCAGATCGAACACTAGAAAATCAGTCTCATTACTTAATTTACACACCTCGTATATACGATACTAGATCAAATAATCCCACTATTTCTTACACAGAAGAAGAAGAAAGTAAAAAAACTCTTAGTTTTCTTTAATAACTGAATTTTTTCGCAAACAAGCGAATTAATGCTTAGCATTTATAGTGATGCAGGTGCAAGAGGAATTATTGCAATGTTAATAAATTTCAGACATTACATTTTCAATAGAAATATATATTTTACTTATATATAGAAATTGCCCGCAAGGGGTATGTGATGCATATGCAGTTACTTGGTAGTAACAGCCCCCCCCCCCCGGGTTGCCACAGCCCAATACACCATGCACTTCGTCAGAACAGTACATAATACATTAAAACGACATACACTCTACTCTTTACAGACAAGGACAATCACAGTACACAAACTAGTCTCTCCGTCCCTAGTTAATTGGCATAAGCCAAGGGAGAAGGAAAGGATTAGCTCAGTGGTAGTGCGCTGGACTAGCAACGCGGAGGTTCTAGGGTCGAATCCAGCAGGCTGCCCTTAGATTTTCTCTTCCTAGGAGCCTCTACAACTCACCACTGTCCGGTGGTGAGCAGTGTTGTCTGCAGCTAGAGAACACTACTTGGCAGTGAACTGAGAAGGAACTGGAGGGGACACAATAGATCTTTCAGGTCGCAGTTCAATAACCACCTACAGCAATCTATCTAATACAGAAATATATATTTCTCTTACAGCAGTAAATACAATTAGAAAATGACAAAGTATCATTATACCTTCGTATTTGCACGCAAAATTGTCCCAAACAGAAACGCAGAAGTGTTGGGAATACATGTTTGTTCTCTACATATAGGCAGGTAGAGCATGATTAAGTATATTGCAGCCCAGAACACAGCGCTTGCCGATTAACCCGATTAACACTGAAATCTGACAACACCAAAATCCCAAAATTCCTCTCAAAAAGAATTTATTCCCTGAAAAATGAGAGCTATATATTGTGTAAATATGTAATAGATGATACATGAAGTGTAAAGTAAATCGTTGAGGCTGTTTTTCGGAAAATCTCCCCCACAAAAAAAAAAAAAAAAAAAAATAACCATTCCGTAAAGACGCACTTCAGGTTGACGGATGTTGATCCAAAACTTCGTGACAGATTCGCGGTGTTGTCAACTAAACGGAATACCAACATTGAGCCACTCAAATTCAAGTGTTGACCCATATGAGCGCAACAAGTGTGGCAACTGAACGAAAGTGTACAAAATTCTTTACTCACGTGTTGAATATTAAATTTTTTCTGCAATCGATTAATTTTTTTTTTAAATTAATTTAAGGGGTGTCAACATCTATGGTCATTGGCGCCCGGAGCCTTTTCAGCAGAGTTTGGCAAATAGTCATCAGAAATTAGATTGATGACTAATGACTAAAAATTTATATTTTTAGTGACTAACAAATGCAGATTGATCAGTTCAAAAAATAGATGACTAATAAAAAATGATTATTAGTCAGTTCAAAATTTGAGCTAAACTTTAAAAAAGAGATTGATTAGTTTCAGATTTGATGTAATTCTTAGTCCACTTTTTTATTGAAATAATTAACATAAAAAGTGATTAATGAATAAAAAATATAATTAAATGTACATCTTTTCGAGACACTGCCTCTGAAAATAAATACATCTGATGTAGGAGAGAAAAATAAGGAACTTACAAAGGTCATTTTGTGAAAAACAGATTAATTACTGCAGATTGATGTAATGACTAGTAACTACTCAGTGATTAACGAAACAATCTGCGACTAATCACTCACTTTTTTTGAAGTTACTAACAAATCAATTTTTAAGTAATGACTAATACTTTCGACAGATGATGCAACTAATCTGTAATTAGTAAGTGATATTAGTAATTTTTTTTGCCAAACTCTGCTTCTCAATGCACTGCCGGCCTGTGGTCAGTGTTCTTTCGTTATAGACCGCACTGTCCATCACCGAACAGTGAGCTGTAGAGGGTGCTGTGGGAAGAGAAAATCTAAGGGCAGCACTCGGGACCTCCGCGTGGGAGTCCAGTGAGGTTTAAATTTGAACTGCACAAGGTTTGTTGGTTTTGAAGCAGGACATTCCATACAAGTCCGCTCAGATATACGGGTATAACAACCCCTTACATCTTTTTCTATGGCAATTCCAACCGAACATTTAAACGTTGAAAAACATTTGAGTTTGTGAGTTGATATCGGGACAATGGTTTGTTAAAAACCGACGTTTCGCCCATATTGCAATGAGTCAGTCTCTTTAGGATCGTTATACCTTGAAAGCCAATAAAGCACTCCACTTTTTAGCAAACCACTGACGCAGTCTTAACCCGGAAGCTCAGGTGTGTTTTTCATAAAAATGGCAGCGCAAAACTAAAAGAACATACTGTAAACATTGCAATTTCAATGAAAATTTGTTAATTAAACTGTATTAATTGGAGTCAGAGAAAGTTGTATGAGTATTTCCCATCAGATTTTTTTCCTATTTTTTCTTCTTTTTTTCCTGTCAAACTGGAATTGCGTCGGTATAGAGCTTTAACATTCTGTATCGTCGTCATATTTTTTTTTTTTTTTTACATTTCAATTGGTATATTGATTTTATGTCGTTCTGAAGATCACATGCAATCGTAGGGAATGAAGTACTTGATTTTTAAATAGAGATAAATATTTAAAAAAAGAATAAATGACAAAAATAAATAAAATATAAAGTATAAATAAAATATAAAAAGTATACTAATGTTGACATACTTTCTTCTTTTTATAATAGATACAGACTTCCCATTTCATTCTATCCATTTCTACACTTAATACATCATTTGTGAGAATACAGAATAAAGAAAATGTCAGAATTTATTTAGCCTTTTACCAAATCAAAATCAATCTTTGTACTTGTGCTAAAAAAGGTAGGCCTGTATTCTTAGATTTAAATTTATATCCACCATTAAAAAAGAAGTAGAAGTATTTTTATAATAAATTTTACATATATCTCTGCTTTTTTACCCTAACAATATTGTACTCTATTACCCTAACAACCCCCGCTCCTACCACTTCAATATCTTTAACATTTCTTTTCATCCATTCCCTCCTTTCTAAAGATATAGCTTGAAAGAAGTCCGAATAGTTAATTAGTGGCCGAATAAATTTGTTCCTAATTCTCCCGGGGAAACTGTTTCAAATAAAGAGGATAGATATTGATAATGTAGACAGATAGACAGTGTAGATCCTCCAAAAAATATTTGGCCCAATAAGAGAAGAAGATCGGTACAGGATCAGGAAAAATGAAGAATTAAGAGAATTGTACCAAAAGCAGGATTTGGTGGGTTGGATAAGAAGAGGAAGGTTGAGATGGTTTGGGGCACATTGTGATAATGGAGGAAACTAGAGTCCTTAAGAAATTGCTAGATGGGCATCCGGGAGGAGCAAGGAAGAAAGGAAGACCGAGTAAAAGATGGCTGGATGACGCCGAAGAAGATATTATGAGCCTGGACGTAAGAAGATGGAGAAGAATTGCTTTTTTGAGACAGGAGTGGGAGAGAGTAATTGAGGATGCCAAGGTCCTTCGAGGACAGTAACGCCATGAACGGATTCCCAAATTTGCGCATATTTTGTTCACACTCACAGACCATTCGCTAAAAACATTTTCTTCTTATTTAGGGAACCATTTCTTTATTTTTCGCAACGCCGATTTATGTTGGCATCAAGCCATTCGCTGTCGAGCAGTCCAATAAAGAGCAGCTATCTGCAGCACCAAGTCATTGGTTTTGTGTTGTATTCATCGCGAGCATCTTTGAGTGAAGGACACGCCAACAGATGCTCGCTCGTCATGTTCGAGTCGGGATCATTACATAAAGGGCATATGGGACTGTCCACGAGTCCCTCCCCGTGTAGGTCCCGGGGTAGAATAGGCCTACGGTATGCCCTGCCTGTCGTAGGAGGCGACTAAAGGGGAGACGCTGCACCGGACAAGTCGTATATTTTAATAAGATATGTATGAGTCCTTCTGTGGAAAGTAAAATCTACTTGTTTCACTCTTACTTCAAACAACTAGAGTCATTTGGGTGTAGGCTTGTGGCGACGCCATCGCCCACCCATCGGGGTGCAATCAGCCTCTGCTCTCCAGGTTGGGGATTCCCGCCCTCAACCCATCCTGATCCTTTCCCCTTGCAGGGTTCCCTGCAAGTTACCTGGGTTACTGAAACCCCTGGGCTTGAGGCAATGGACAGGAATCAGTGGATGGACTGTAGATCTATCGGGCGTGCGATCAGTCACGCTAACATGTTAGAGTTGAAATACTGAACTACGGGCGCAA
>JAAEAF010006939.1:0-13892 GCA_011037195.1 Triatoma infestans
AGTTAGTCTTACGCTTACAATAGATGAGAATCTAAAACCCGTCAGAATCAAACAAATACAGCAATCCATGATGGTTGAAATCGTAAATATTTTCTAGCATTTCAGATATGTTGTAGACACCTGGATAATATCTATGATTTTTATCCGTTTTAGCACACATCATTTCGTTGCTTCTGATCGATTGGTTTCTCATGCATTCCCAGAATTTGTTTCCCATGCACTACAGGGATTGGTTGTTAGATGATCACATACGCATTCATCCTTGAAAATAGTTAATAAACTCATGATTGCAAACTTCTTCATAGACTTCTTTGATTGCTCGTTGCAAGTTCACCATATGTTGATTTAAGGTGCACTTCAAAAAGTAGTTATAGACACTTCAAAATTGATATAGGACTGCTTGAAAGTAGATTTTAAATAAGCTCCCCAAATTATCTAGGTTAAATACGATTTTTTTCAAACTCTTGGAGATTTTTGAAAAAATTATACTTGAAAGTGGTAATTTATTTGTGTAAAGGAACAACACAAGCATAATAGAGAGGGGGGTTAAGATCTTGGAGGGAGAATAGCGCCAATAAGGCTGGTAACAGCAACATGAAGTATCCAGCGCTTGTTGTGGTAAATTTGCACAACAGAGGAGTGATTATTCCATTATTCGTTTTAATAATAATAATAATAGCATAAGTTTAATTTAAATTGTAGATATAATATTGAATCCTGTTTGTTTCATTATTTATGTTTGTTTTTTTCACAGTACCTGAATTGGAAATAGCAGACGAACGTAGTCTACCAATAAAGAATAAATTCTATAATTCTGGTAGCACTATAGAATTACGCTGTGTCATAACAAAAATCCCACAACCTACTCAATTTATAACATGGCGTCATAATTCTTCAATCCTTAACTATGATACTACAAGAGGGGGAATTAGGTGAGTATTGATTTTTGTTATATTTTTTTTTTAATATTTACTTATTCTTTTTAGATTGTTTACTGAATTTATTATTCCAGTTTTGTGATTTACACTTTATTAATTTCTATTAGAAGTAAGTGAAATTTGCTTCTCCAGGTTTACTCCAAAGCCGAAATGTGTATTGGGCTATTGTTTAGATTAATACCTGCTATGAAATCTGATGACATGATGGTTCAAGGTCTATTTTTAAATCGTTCAAGCCTGCAGATCTTTAGAGTAATCCATGGTTGATTAAATATTGTGCCAGAGAGACTTAGTCCCTATATCATTTAGCCAGATTGATTATAACATCCGACGGGTGATGAGCTGAATAGCAAAGAGAATTATAAAAGTTTTTTCGTCTCTTTGACGTTGTAGCATATGTTTGCGTCACACAAATTATTATTATGATCAAGAGACAATGGTGAAGTTATTGCGAGCTACTTTTGATTTAGAAAAATTTGTTTAGACTAGGTACTAAATTTTCTTTAGAAGTCTTTCCTTTTTATTCCCCCTAAGTTGCATCTCTATTCCTAGACATCAGCAACAAACCACTAAGTTTTCTAAAAAAATATCTACTTAACCAATAAATTAGCATCGAACATATGACACTTCATCGATAAATTAACAAAGGTTAATAAAATCCACCAATTTCATTTTTATATTCAGCAATACTGCAATAATAATTAGTATAATTATGAATATTTCAAGATGTGGTTTTTTAACTTCCATTTGTCGAAGACAGGTAACAATCGCAGCAAAAAAAAGTACAGGATATTGTAGACTGTAGGTTGTAGTTTTTTGTAGGGGATTATTGCACTGCAACCTGAAAGATCTATTGTGGCCCCCCCCCGACGAGGCCTTCTCCGACGCACAGCCGGCCTCCAAGCACCGTTCTCTAGTTACAGACAACACTGCCCATCACCAGACAGTGATGGGAGTTGTAGAGGCTCCTAGGAAGAAAAACTCTAAGAGCAGCATGCTGGATTCGAACCCGGGACCTCCGCGTTGCTAGTCCAGGGCGCTACCATTGAGCTAATCCCTTCCTTTTCCCTTGGCTTTCGTCAATTAACTGGGGACGGAGACCCTAGTTTGTGTACTGTGTTTGTCCTTGTCTGTAAAGGGGAGAGTGTGTGTAGTTTAAGTGTATTGTGTACTGTTATGATTAAGTGCATGGAGTACTGAGATGTGGTAACCCATGGGGCCGCAATACCCCTTGCGGGCCCAGGATATTGTAAAAAAAATATCGAGGTTCGGTCAGAAAAGTTTATTTTCAAATTTTCGACCACGTTCCGGTGGATTTATTGCCTACTTTAGCGTCCCGATAAAGGCTACTAAATTCATAAGAAAACAAAAATATAGAAATCTACAGAAGTAATAAATATATTAAAAAAAAAAAAAAATCTGCATTGAAACGCTCACACAACTTTCTCTTACTCCAGTTTTCAAAATTTTATAGTTATTAGTATATACCAAATTTAATGAAATTCGTCGGTAGTTTGTATGAAGAAAAATTGCGAAAATTGAAAACTATCAGTAAAAAACCTACTTCGGTAACTTAATTTTCCTAAAACATCAAATTCCCAAAATATTTAATTCTACTTAATATTATTTAGATAATAAGAATTGTGTAATAAACTGAAATAGCACTTAAAAAGGAAACCAAAAAAGAACCCTCTTAAGAAGAATACCTCCTCCAAAAGTGTCCTTATATGCAATTCCCTTGGAGAAATGTTTCAAATAAAAATATTGTAGATCTTTGTATGTGTAGTTGATGTAAAATAAGTTTAAAGAAAATCGTAGGAGCTATTTTGGAGAAAATTGCAAAAATGTGAAAGAAAAAAAAACTGTTGAGTAAAGTGATACTTCCGATTGAGGAACTTTTTCAGACAAAAATACTATCGGATCCCATGGTGATACCTAAACGAAATATAAAGTTTGAAGTTTCCGCAATTTTTTGTTATTGGGCTATGCTGATAACATAAACATATACAAGACAGATTATTTTCTAAAAACCACTTTTTTTGTGTTCCTTACTATTGAAGAAGCTTCGGGATTATGGCATTGAAGGCAAAGAGCTATCTGTTTTTCGGCAGTATCTGACTGGCAGACGGCAGTATGTACATCAGAAAGGTGAAAATTCAGAGCAAAAGGTGGTGAAACACGGAGTACCGCAAGGTTCAGTGTTGGGACCGCTTCTATTTCTGATCTACTACAGTGAGGTCAACAGATGTTGCACTGAAAGACTTCTGTTATATGCGGATGATACCACTCTCATCACAAGAGGTAAAGATCTGGAAGAAGTTATTACAAGGTCCAGTAAGAGTCTTATTCAACTAGAAAAATGGCTACAAGTAAATGAATTGATTTTAAATAAAGAAAAAACATGCAGGAAAGTTTTTACAGTAAGTCAAAAAGAAACAGACTCACCTGCGAAGTTTCTGGGAATAACGGTAGATGCTAATCTCTCTTGGAAAAGCCATATATACAACCTCAGCAAGCAATTGGCCACAGTAATTTTCCTGATTAGAAGACTCAGGGAGGTAGTCTCAATTGAGGTATTAAAAACTGCTTATTTCGGCTTGTTTCACTCTCGGATGGCTTATGGAATTGAGCTTTGGGGTGCCGCATCTGAAGCCAAGGTGATTTTCAAGCTCCAAAAGAGAGCAATAAGAACAATGTTAAAGAAAAAAGCTCGAGACAGTTGTAGAAAACTATTTGGAGAGCTGAATATTATGACACTATCCTCTCTGTTCATATACAGACATACTTTGAAACAGAAACAAGAAACAAACAAGGATTTCAGGAGCAAACAATATAACTACAACATTCGTAGTAAGTGTGATATAAACATACCTAAAACCAGGTTGGTCAAGACAGAATGTAGTCCGAAAGTAATCTCTGGAAGAATCTACAACCATATTCCAAGAGAAATTAGAGAACTGAGTGATCCAATATTTAAAAAAAAAGCTGAATGGTTTTCTTATGAAAAGCACATTTTATAATTTGGATGAATATTTCCAAGAAAATTACAGTGTAGAACGATTTAAATGAACAGATACACTTAAACTGAACATAGAACTAATAAAATGTAAAAGATATGTCTATATAAATAAGTATAATGGTCGCACACAGCCAATATCTATGACAATAAGTTATGAATTAGTTTGTTTATATGACGAGCCTCTTATATTTTGTAAATATGTACAGGCAAATAAACAAATAAATCAATAAATAAAAATAAATAAATAAAAATATTCAAGGGATCTCAAAACAGATATTTCCGCTAAAAACTCGATATCGAAAATTTGACACGATTACAATACTTCCTCTTACTAGGAGTAAGAGAAAGTAAAAATGAATATATCTAGTTGAAATGTATGGAATGTATTGCTAATATTGCTGAAACATATTTAAGAAGTTAAAACATAATTAAAATAAATATATACTATATAAAAATGGAAAAAATAATATAATAAAAGTGTAAAATGTATAATCTAAAAAGTAACAGATGTTGTCTACTATAAAAGTAATATCTTTAAATTCATAAAAACCATGGTTTAACTGGTGATATATATCGCCAAGTGTTAAAAAGATAGGGTATAGGATAAGGTTTATTACAGGCTAGGAGAGCGGAAAGGGAAAAACGTGTCTTATTATGTGCATAGTTTAGGAAATTCCAGGAGACTGTTACAGCTGAGGGATCAGCTACTTGTTCGCTTCCCTTAGATTTTCTCCACCTAGGAGTGAGTGTATTGCACAGGGTCACTGTCCCATAACGCTCGGAATTTTCTCTAATCTGTTTTAACTTTGAAACATTTCAAATTTCCATTCAATGTATTATTTTTTTTCCAATTAGATAGACATATATTAGAAATTTGTTTATTTTTATTCTGCAGATTTCCCTATTGCTTTTCTTTTCGAAAAGCTTACCTTACTCAGATTTTCGAAACTGAGTTTTTACTGGAAATACACATTTCTAGGTCCCCTGAATCCAAAAAAATGGTTTTTGGAAAATTCGCAGGAAGCTGAAACTTGGTATTCCGTTTACATACTACCACCACATCAGATAGGAAGATTTCGGGCAAAATCCATCATCCGAAAGTGTTAGTTTTTTTTTGTTTCCTTTGAAGGAGGGCCAATGCACTGCGACCGTTTTCGATCTATTGTGCTATGCCCCTGGATGCTGCAGGCTATTGCCCAAAGTACCCGAACAGATGTGTGAACATCCGTTCTACAAAACCTCCATCAGGTTGACTTCCCTGAGGAATCCCAATACCCTGACAGGCTCTAGAGAGGGTATATCCCCTCCTCCACCTGGTAGCTACCCAGGTTCTTGAATCCTCTCTGAGTGGCAGCCTCGCAGTCTGTTAGAAGATGTAATAGAGATTCCTCCAGCTCCCCACATAATCTGCATGAGCTGTCACTTTCCAAAACCAGTTTCACCAGGTGTCCTCTAAGTCGGCAATACCCCGTGAGAAAATCCCGTAAGAACGCGGAGCTTGTTCTCGCTCAATCCGATCTAGGCCTCCGATCTCCGTTGATTATAACTTCCCAAGCAGATCTCGGCCTGCCGCAAACCGAGAGGGAATACCAGAGTTGAGACCTCCTCGTCTCCTCCTCCTCCTACCTAAGTTCCTCCAACAGAAACTGGTCGCTGACCCCACAAAAAGGTTCCAGCCCTAGGAGCGGGGTCGTAGCGCCTATCTTGGCCAGGGCGTCGGCAATCTTATTCCCTTCAATGCCAACATGCCCCGGCACCCACCAATGGGTAATTTTGTTCCTCCTGCCTAGGTTATTAAGTTTACCTAGGCATTCACAGACCATTTTAGAGCTGATAACTGATCCACTCAATGCTCTAATGGCTACCTGACTATCTGGTTCCTATGTCCCCTATCGAAGTTAAATTGTACGCATCTTCCAATAGCGTATATCTCCGCCTGGAAGATGTTGGGAAAATTACCCATGGGTTCCGAGTGCTTGATCCTTAAACCAACCACTTCCACCCCAGTCCCCTAGAGGGTCTTAGACCCATCAGTATACCATTTAATGGCTGTTCCTTAATGCTTAACAGAGGGATCCCTCGCTCAACCCACTTTTGGTGCCCAGCTTCAAAGAAAAATTCTTAGTGAAGCTGTTTTTCTTAATCATGCCATCTCTAGGGAGGTGCCAGATAAGGGATCCCAAAGGTGAGGATAGCCACTCCCTGACCTCAAATTTGAGGAGAATTGAGTAAAAATTATAAGTTTAAAAAAAAAATTGTCTATTACAATCATTTTTTTTTTTTTTACAATGCCTCCAAAGCTGCCATTCGGCTTCTTGCTGCCTAGTAGAGTTTAGATAGTCTTTGCTATCTACAGTCTTCTTCAGTAAAAGAATTTCTAATGTCCTCTAGAGCAGGACACACGTCAAGGTGAAGGCCCGTCATGTCTTCTCCATATAGAAGATGCAGCACGTTGGTGAACTGGACACCCCTATTCCGGACAGATGCTTCATCAAATAATCCTGGCCAGTTGTGAGTCTGAAACATGCCACGGCATCCTTACGTTGGAGGGTGTGTGGAACACATTTCCTCGGGTCACTTAGATGCTCCCTCAATTTCCCCTCAGACTGTTCAAGCTGTTCCTCTCTTGCACAACTCTCAATGTTTATCCGGATAATACGCTTGACGGAACTACAACTCAGAGGAACATCTGGTTGTGGTAATCGGGATTCATTTTTTGCCAATTTATCTACTTCTTCATTTCAATGGATTTCACAACGTGCTGGAATCCACTGGAAAGCCAACAGTTTGCCCGAATCCTTAAGATCCAGAATTGCTCCCCTGCAGTCCAGTATATCCAACGAGTCCGTATTGCTGGAACTTAAAACAGCTTTAATGGCCGGCCGACTGGGAATCAACAAACAGTACAACCTTCATTTCGGAGAGTGCCCTAATCTCATTTAGCGCTGTCCTAATGGCCTTAATCACACCGTCAAAGTTTGTAGCCACCTTACCAACTGGGATGGACAAGTTAAAGGCAGCGGAATACACGCCGGCCCCCGCATATCTTGTCGCCTCCTCGGCCGACCCATCAGTAAAGACGTGTAGCCATGGAAGGGTTTAATGCACATGTAGCGTTTAATGTACAATCATGTGTTTAATGTATAATCATGTTAAAGCAGTAAGCGAAAGTTGTGTGAGCGTTTCTCACCAGATTTTGTTTTGTTTTTGTTTTGTAATTAACTTTAAAACAACCTCTGGACAGACCCTGGTGAAGGCAATAAATTTTCCATATGGTCGGTGAATGTTTTTTTGGCTGTCGTAAAAAACACGAAACTTCTTTAGATATAAATATAATTTGATATATGGAGACTCGTGACCTAAAAAAAGAGAATGATTTGTCCACTAACATATTTATATTCGCTCAAAAATGATGGTAAATTTATAAGGATAATTATTTTAAATATATCTTGTTAGATAGATCTTTTGTTAGCTTAAAAAAAAAAACTAAAATAAAAAAATGAGTGATCAGTTTGCAAAACCAAGTTCTACAGAGCAAACAGCCTTAAATTCACAAAAAAAAAAGATTATTAATGCGCCAGTCTAATAGAAAGCAGTGGTCGGCAATCTGTTTTAGTCCCGGTCCAAATTGAACAAACGGCATTGCAGACGAATAAAAAGCATATTGTAATCATATAAATTAAAATAGATATGTGCTGCATACAAAATTAGAAAATCATTTTTATTAAAAAAAAAAAAATCTGGTGTGAAACACTCACACAACTTTCTCTTACTCCAGTATTAAAAATTGTAATTGACCAATTTTATAGTTTGTTTACCAAATTTGATGAAATTCGTTGGAGTTCGTCGAAAACAAAAACATGTTTAGTAAAAGCGCAATTCCGGTTTACTTATTTCTTTGAAACTCGGAATTTTGGCAATCTATTTATTTCTAATTAATTTTGTTTGGATGATAGAATTGTATAATCAACTATGATAGCACTTTAGAGAAAAACATAACCCCGACCCCTCCCCAAAAAGTGCCATTAAATGAATTTTCCCGGAGTTGTTTTAAATAAAAGTTGTAGATCTTTGTATGTTTAGTTTGTATAAGATGTTTCAAGAAAATCGTCAGAGCTATTTTTGAAAAAATCGCGAAACAATGAAAAAAAACATTTACTTAAGCGGTAAAGTAAAGCACTTCCGGTTATCCGAATTTTTCAAACTCGGAATGTCAACAACATATTCAATTCTAATTAACATTATTTAGATGACAGAATTGTCTAATAAACAGAAATAGCACTTCAGATGAAAACCTAACCCCACCACCCCCAACCATAACTGTTCTTAAATGAATTTTCCCAGAGAAATGTTTCAAATTGCTCTTTGTATGCGTAGTTGATGTAATAAGTTTAAAATAGAAAAATCGTCAGAGCCATTTTTGAGAAAAACGCAAGAAATTAAAAAAAAAATACACTAGTAAAGTGGTACTTCCGGTTGAAGAATTTTGACAGATGACCCACTGTCGGATTCCATGGTGATACCTAAACAGAATATCAAGTTTTAACTTTCTATGGTTTTTCGTTTTTGAGTTATGCTATTCACATACACACGCACCCGGAGACCATTTGCTAAAAACCACTTTTTGGACTCAGGGGACCTCAAAATGGATATTTCCGGTGAAAAATCGATATCGAAAATTTGACACAATTACAATACTTCCTCTTATTAGGAGTAAGAGAAAGTAATAATATAAAATATAATTGAATTTTTTTTTAATAATTTTTAATTTTTCATTTGTCATTTATTTACGTAACAACAAATGAATGCATTTACCATATGTACATATTGGTACAATAAGTAAATATGCTAAGAGCGATGAATATGGCATGAAGAGGGGAAATACGCCATGACCAATACAATTTGAAAGAAAATTAATTAATTAAATTTTATAAATTACATTAAGAGAAAGTTGTGTGAGTGTTTCATATCAGATTTTTCTCTAATGAAACTAATTTCCAGCAAATTTTTCACATACATATAACAGCAACCAAAGAGATTAAAGAGAAGAGAAACGAACCTAACCACTCTCTCGGACTGGAGGGAGACAAACATACATATAGAGCGACGGACAGTCCAGAGAGAGAGAGAGAGTTTATTACAGTTCATACAGCCAATCACTACGTGTCATTACTCACACATACAGTTTTCCACTACTCCACATACAGTGTCATTACTCCACATACAGTGTCATTACAAGTGTAAAGTCCAGGCAGACATTGTTACTTATTATTATTATGCCTAGTTAACTAGTGTTAACCCAGTTTCTTATTTCATCAACCAGACAAATTCTCTCCACCTAACCCATCCATTATATTAGTTGCAGCGGTGAGTTCTTTATTTCGGTCGATTTAAATTAATTAATTTTTATATGTAGTATCATTGTTATCATTGATAGCTGTTTTATTTTAATTTATTATTCATATCAATGATAATAGATTTTACGATAATTGATTTTATAAAGATTGCTTATTCATTGAAATTTAAAGATAGAGCTAAGCGAGCAGGAATATAACTTGCAGAAATAAGGAATTTTTGCGCAATTTCGTGGGAAAGGAGCGATTGCAAATGTTCTGGGAATGAGCTCATATGTGATCACAGATATCGGTGAAGTGCACATAAATAATTTAAATTTTCGAAGTATGGAACGATGTCTGCAGATTTCGTAGTATCGTCGGTTAATTGATTGTTTTAATTGTTTAACATTTCCTTCATAGCTAATTCCGAAGTTGTTAAAAGGTCGTGATAAAGAAAAGAAATACATTAGTATAACATACTTGGAGATTTAAGAAATCGTTTGTTTCCATTTATTTGGATTGCTAAATAAATCATAAGTTACAAAATAAATTGATTTCAATAGCTAACATGTAAAGAAAATTAGTTGAAAGAGATTAATAATAGTCAATGGATTTACCCAATTTGCTACCTGTCTAGGTATATGAACTTAGACAATAGCTTCCAGTAAAGGATTGGAAAGGCCATTGGTTGAATAGAATTCGGCTTGTCTGTGGGGTCGTTAGCTTAATTTCTTTGTCTTGAGGCTGTCTTGAAGTTGATTGTTCTGGTGTCTGTGGAAAAATATCTGATGTAACAGCAACCAAAGAGGGTAAAGAGAAGAGAAACGAACCCAACCACTCTCTCGGACTGGAGTGGGAGAAACATATATATATAGAGCGACGGACAGTCTAGAGAGAGAATTCAATACAGTTCATACTACTGAGTTCATACAGCCAATCACTACGTGTCATTACCCATTTTCCACTCTACCATACAGTCTCATTACAAGTGTAAAGTCCAGGCAGACTTATGTCACTTATTATTATTATACCTGTTAACCAGTGTTAACCCAGTCTTCTTATTTCATCAGCCAGACTAATTCCCTGCCACTAACCCATCGATTATACACACATAGCTAAACTCCATAGTTCCATCAACAACTAAATTAAGGCGTCACTAACGCGCTCCAAGCGCACATCAACTGCGCATACACTTTCCGTCACGTCCAGTGATGTATTGGTGAATTTTGGCTTCCACCATGGCAGACAGTGCCTCGCTTAGAAGCTATCTCTAGCGATAAGAGAAATCGAAGATAAGCGGACTATCTGATGGCCTACAATTCAACTATGAAGAGTACAATCAGTTTCAACAGCCTTGAATGGTCCCTCCAGTTAACTGCTTGCCACTATTAGGGCAAGCCAAAGTTGTGACTAACTAATCCATCACTCTACTAGCAACATCAACGCCACAACATTCAGCACCAAATATCCCTACCAATATATTCATCAACTCATCTGTCTCACTCTACTCTATAAACTCACTCGTCTCCTTTTTAACTATATACGCCAAATATATAATTGTGTTTTAAGTGTAAAGTAATCAGTTCTTATATTCAAATTTACACCATAAATCAAACCTTTTTTGCTACCATTTTCCATTAAAACAGTTTAACATTGTTTAGTTTTGTGATTTAGGAAAATTTGTTATACATTATAAAAATAAATTTTAAGAAAATATAAAAGAGGCTAAAAAACTGAATTAATAAAACATAAAACTTTATTATATTTCCTTTTTCTAACGGCAAAGCGTAAAATGCTTAAGAAATATACGATGTATGTGTAAAATAAAGTTTTACCAGATGTTTGTATTTACATTGTTATTAGGCTAAAGTTAGAAAGGTATAGAGAAATTGTAATTTACATAAAAGGTTATAAATGTAATACTTCCCAGCTGGTTATGCTAATATCTTCACCATGCTTTCTATATATCTCAATATCCTTTTGGGAATAGGCTGCCGAAATAATAATTGTACCAGATAACGATTTAACTCATTCCAATTTCATTTACTAATATAAAGTTTGGTGTTGTTGAAAGTAACATTACCACGATATAGTAGACAGTAGTGGAGGGTGGGGTAGCTCCAAGAGGCGCGTAATTTTCCCTACTACACCTGGAAAACTAGAAAACCTTACACTATTACAACTTGTGAAATTTATCCTTCTCCACCACCTCATTCCTTCGCACCATTTCTATTTACCACCCATGACTCCCCTAAAACATTCTATGCACTAAACTAACAACGCATTATAACTTAGTTCTAGCATAGTATGGGTTTGCTCTCTTAGTCTTGCGTGCTTCCTAAGGGTAATTAATCAAGATACCACCTTACTATTTTCTAACCATCATTTATTTCCTACCGTTTCTCTAAACTAAACATTACCAACCTATAACCTACTTTATTAGTAAAAACTATAGTTAATCGTAAGCGATAAATTTATTAGTGGTTAAAACATTTATGTGGCGTTTTTCGGAGAAAAGAAAAAAAATTATACTTCATGATACCTAAGAAATATATTATACTCTTTAAATTTTTTAATGATCATCTGTGTGGCAAATTTTCAGGCAATAAAACTTAGCAATGTTCAAATATTTCAAATTGTAATTTCTCTCAGAATGTATTTTTTTTCAATATAGCGACTAAATTTCAGTAAATTCTTCATTTCCTTGAAAAAAAAAAAAAAACATTGAATAATAAATATCGGACGTGAAACACTAACACGACTTTCTCTTACACTTGTTAATTACTAAACTTGAAAGTTGGAGAAGTGATAAAATCCATCGAGATATCAATAACATTGAACCAACTGCATAAAAAATTTGAAATTTAAAGCCACAAATTACGTACAACAAACTGAAAAACTTTTCTTTTTTTTTTTGTAAACTATTAATAATAAGAATTCAGGGTTTGATTCCCGTGAGGACAAAATCGGTGTTGACCCAGCATCGTGATAAAAAGTGGGAAGGTACAGTTAGTAGCGCCCTAGGTAGCGAAGGCCAAAATTAAATAGCATGAAAACTGTGGCGTGCTTACCACACGACGCCCCACTATTTAAATCGCCGTTTGGCAAGCCTTGGCCCTACATGGGCCGATGCGCCATAAGGTTTTTTTTTTTTTTGTTAATAATAAATGTACAGGCGTGTGAAGGCATTAGGCTTCATGTCGGAAGACTTTAAAATTGCGAAAGGCTTGAGGCAAGGGGATCCATTGTTCCCGATGCTGTTTAATTTAGCATTGGAGAAGGCTATTAGGACAATCCTTACCAATCACAGAGGCAGCATTTTTAATAGGTTGAACCAGCATCTGGCTTACGCAGACGATGTTGTTTTGTCAGCTCGAACTGTACCCGCACTCTTAGTAGTTTCCGAAGAGTTCACTAAAGAAGCCAGTAAATTTAGACTCACTGTCAACGAAGCGAAGACAAAGTATATGCGACCCAAAAAAAAAAGAACGACCAAGAAGCAATATGCCTTGGAAACCATAAGTTTGAAGTGGTTAAAAGCTTTAGATACCTTGGGGCTGTTTTTACAGATATAAATGAAGTCAGTATAGATATAAAAGCCAGAATAACAGCCGGAAACAAATGCTACTGTTCTATACAGAAAGCCTTGCGCTTCAATCAGCTATCTAGGGAAGCCAAGTTAATAATTTATAAGACCTTATTAAGAACGCTTATAATGTACGGTAGCGAAACCTGGACGCTAATTCGGGAGGATTAGCGTCTTCTCTGTGTATGGGAGAGAAAAGTCCTGAGGAAAATATTTGGCCCGGTAAGATAGGATGGAGTATGGAGAATGAGGTCAAATCAGGAGCTAAAAGATCTATATGGCGAACAGGACCTGGTGGGGAGTAGTAATCGTGGGAGGTTGAGGTGGTTGGATCACCTGGAAAGAATGGAGCAGGACAGGATACGGAGGAAATTGTTTACTGGGCATCCGGGAAGAGGGAGAAGTAGAGGAAGACCACGGATGCGATAGCTGGATGACTGGGAACAGGACCGCAGGGTGGCTCGAGAAAGAGATTAGTGGAAGAATGTAGTTGAGGAGGCTAGGCCCCTACATGGGCTGTAATGCCAAGAAGGAAGAAGAAGAATAATAAATTGATACGTTTATATTTGGGCAGTAACTATACCAATTTTAATGGAAAACGTCATAATTATAGTTTTATATGTTTACTACTTAAAAGAGACGAACCTAGAACATTTCCTAAGGGAATGTTCTTATAATAATAATATTTCTCTAAGACTTCAGTTCTATGATAACTACAATTTGGAAATTAACCTATTTTTATAGCCACAATCCAGAATGTCAGTTAAGCAGATTATGTAATTTTGTATATCAATCACTACAAAAAAGAATGACAATTAAATATATACTGAGGGAAGGGAATAGCTAAGTGATTAGCGTACTAGACTCCCAAGCGGAGGACCCGGGTTCGAGTCCAGCTGTGCTACCCTTAAATTTTTTCCTTCCTAGGAGCCTCTACAGCTCACTGACCGGTGATGGACAGTGTTGTGTTGTCTGCAACGAGAGAACATTGTCCAGACGCCGGCAGTGCACTG